>CM017577.2:15452690-15520666 GCA_007844105.2 Rhamnella rubrinervis
ACTACATGTACTTCAGAGGTTTGGTCGGATTATATTACTTGAGAAAAATTTCCTTCTTTAACACTTGTCAACAGCTTAGATAAAAAATTTTGATTGTCAGTGTTCTTTCTCTGATATTATTATATAAATCGATGCAGAGATTGAAGACTCCTGTGATTAAGAAAACTGCAATCCTCAGTGGAATTCCAATTGACACTTGTTATTTCAAATGTCGAGGATCCAATCTCCTAGTAAGTAATATTGCGCTTGCTTTTTATGTTAATCATAATGAAACTATTTGCTCTAGATATTCTGCATGTCTTTGTGATTGGCAAAGAGACAATTGATACATTAGCAAAACATTTTCCCAACATTTTCTTGATGCTCATTTGTAAAAATCTGAAGAATAAAAAGGCAGCAAGTATGTGCTTGTGGTAGGTTGTTGATAATTCCATTGGATTTTCTTGTTCTTGCAGACAGTGTATGACAAAGACACACTGACAGTAGATGATAAAATGGGCGAGGCAGAGATAGATATTAAACCCTATATCGATTGTCTTAAAATGGGTTTGGAAAACCTGCCAAATGGCTGTGTGGTGAAGAGGTTCAGCCGAACAGGACAAATTGTCTCGCTGACGAGAGCAATTGTGTCTGGAACAATGGAAAAATCGTTCAAGACATGTGTCTGAGGTTGAAAAACGTGGAATGTGGCGAAGTTGTGGTTCAGATTAGGTGGATTGATGTTCCAGGTTCTAAGGGCTAGGAGCACTTGACCCTATGAGCTAAATGGTCATCTTCCGCATACGTTGTAATGTATTTCTAGCTTGCAAGCTCCACTTCCTTTTAGTTAAAGTTTAATATATTTTTCTGCATCAGGTCTGTTGTAAAAGTATGAATCATGTGAACTTAGTAAATAGAGTGTAAAGCGTGTCAATATGTAATCTTAGTAAATCAAGTGGGAACTTGCTCAATTTGCGGTGAATTCAATTATGTGCTGCATTTGATATTGAGTGAATGAATTTTCCAGCTTCTGCTAATTATCACTTCACTCTTACTTAAAGATTCAGAATCTGTACTTGGAATTATTTTAATTATTTCTCAAGTAGGAAGTTAATTTAAAACTTATTCTCAATGATTGGATTTGGTGTACTTGAATGTTTCTCAGTACATAACTTTTCAGGTTATTTAATACAACCAATACAATTATATACTCTTATAGGTTCTGAAATTGCAGAAAACAATGGAATACTCACATATCCTGCTGATATACTGTGTTTAGGTGTTTCTCAGTGTGTATTTCTTTCAGTTTAAGCAATTTTCAAAATAATAATAATAATAATAATTATTACTATTACTTTTTACGGTGACGTTTTCTCACTCTCTTCTAAAAGCTTCACAGGGGTTCCGCAGCCCTTAAAACAATTGCTGTATGGAAGAAAGCAGCATGTTACCTGTTTCAATTTTCAAAAGAATAAACTTGTTTTGCCAACCATTGTGATTTTTCTTTTGGGTTTTGGAACACAGAACCTATTTTCATACCAAGCTAGGGTTTTGAAATCTTTTATGAAAGGAAGAGAAAACCAACTCTCTAGAAGCTGTTATTCTTCTGGGTGGCTTCAGCTGGGAAAAATGTGGAGCAAGATTTTCCAAGTTCTTTGTCTGAATCTGAATTATATCAATTCATTATATTTTCAGTGAAGGTCTATGTGCAAGACTATCTTGACCTTTCTTTAGGCGGTTTATTATTGGCAACAAGACAATTTGAGAAATTGGACATGAGGACCTAAAAGTGACAGTTTAGAAATTTTTCCAAGACATTATCAATTGAAGCATTTTAGTTGTGCAATTTTCCAGATGTTTTAAATGGTTGTATGCTATAGTACCAAGCAAGAATATGCTATATATTCTTTCTTTACAAATCGAAAACCAAGAAAAGCATGGCTTGCTACGATAAAACAAGAAAAAATCTGGGTATTTGGAAGTTTGTACAGAGATATTTTCCTTTGTGTGTGGATATATTGGATTACAAGGTTATAGTTAACTTAATGGGATATCTCTTATCTTCCCCAACTTGTTTGCTTGGCCAGAAAAAACTCCTTTCATTAAAAGTTTTGAAACAACTTGAGGGCGCCAAAATACAGAGAGCAAATGGCTTCCACTTCAACCTCTTCAATATCTTTTGCAAAACAATGCTCAAAACCCAAGTTTCCCATTAAACACGGCGAGAAAAACATTCCACAGGAACAAAAATAAGTTAACTTCATTTTCATCTCCTTTAACCAAAATCTCTATTGTAAAATCTTCAAGCACTGCCAAGTACAATGACGTTGTGGTGGAAGAAGAGATGGACAGAATCAGGAGGCTCCAGAATGGGTCAGATGTTCGTGGAGTGGCATTGGAGGCGAAAAGGGCCGAAGGTGGATCTAACACCACCAGCGGTGGAGGCCATAGCGAGAGTTTTGGTGATTGGGTTATCCATGGCTTGGAGGGAGGGAGGACGAGCGGTCGAGAAATGTGAGGGTGTCACTTGGCAAAGACCCTCGGATATCAGGAGCACCGTTGAGTGTAGCAGTGTTTGCAGGCCTGGCTAGAGCTGGTTGTTTGGCGTTTGACATGGGACTTGCAACCACACCAGCTTGTTTCATGAGTACAATATTGCCTCCATTTGCCTATGAAGCTTCTATTATGGTAGAGCACACAGAGAGCAATTTCTTCTATATTGGTCATTGGCCTTTTATCTTATAAACAAACAAGATATAGTTCACTAATGCTATCCAAATTTAAGTGGTCTTTGATAATTTTTATAAGATTTGATAGTTCAAAGTCCAGCTCAAGCAAGAAAGAACTTTTCTTTTGTGTAATTTAATTGGGGACACTTCTCAAACTGCCAAATGGCTATGAGATTTACAAGCAGGGTTGGACAGATTTTTCTTTTGCTTTTCATTCATTTTAGTTGTACTTTATTAGACAAACTTAGACTATACTTTTTCGATAAAGGACTGCTAATTAAGATCATCTTCTGGTAAACTTAAACTTGTATGTGGTATCATAAATTTTAAGTACTGAACTAGGATTGAATTCTATGTACGATGCAGATGACAGCGTCACACCCCTACACACGCAACGGTCTGAAATTTTTCACAAAGAAAGGAGGACTAACTTCACCGGAAGTGGAAGAGATATGCAACAAAGCAGCTCGAAAATATGCCAACCGGCTTGCAAAAGTGTCCACAATGCTGCCTCTCCTTCCAACTAAAGTGGATTTCATGAGCACCTATGCAACCCACCTCAGGAACATTATCAAAGAGAGAGTTAACCATCCATTACACTATGATACTCCTCTCCAAGGATTTCAGGTTCTTCCCAAACATATATATATTGCTCTGTCTTGGCCAAACTTGCTTACCTAAAGCTGACACATTTGTTATTTTGTCCGTGAATTTGCAGATAATAGTGAATGCTGGAAATGGATCTGGAGGGTTCTTCACATGGGATGTCTTGGACAAGCTTGGTGCAGACACGTTTGGTTCTCTTCACCTTAACCCAGATGGAATGTTTCCGAACCACATTCCCAATCCAGGGGACAAGACTGCCATGGCACTCACAAGAGCTGCAGTGCTAGAGAACTCCGCTGACCTTGGAATTGTATTTGATACTGATGTTGATCGCAGTGGCGTGGTGGATAACAAAGGAAACCCATTAATGGTGACAAACTCATTGCTCTGATGGCTGCTATTGTGTTGAGGAACACCCTGCAACAACCATTGTCACTGATGCTCGTACAGGTGTATGGCTCTCACGAGGTTCATCACCAGCAGGGGGTCACCATTGCTTGTATCGTGTTGGCTACCGGAATGTTATTGATAAGGAGTCAATCTAAATGAGGATGGCATTGAAGCTCATCTCATGATGGAGACATCTGGGCATGGTGCTCTTAAGGAGAATTATTTCCTTGATGATGGTATTTACTATTTGTATGTTAATAAAGAGTCTAATGTATATGTCGTTAACCTTTTTCGATTATGAATATGAGATTCAAGTCTTTAATGTGCTTGTTTAATTGTTTTATAGGAGCTTACATGGTGGTGAAAATCATCATTGAAATGGTAAAATGAAGCTTGAAGGATCAGATGAAGGCATTGGTAGTCTTATAAGTGATCTTGAAGAACCATATGAATCCATTGAGCTAAGGATGAGCATAATCTCAGAACTTAGACATGCCAAGGCTAGAGGAACTGAGGCCATTGAAACATTCCGAGAGTACATTGAGGTAACTTGTAGTGCAATCCACTTTCACTTAGAGAAACTAATGTGGCTTTTAGAGTCATATATGACAAAAAAAATACTTGTTTGTAGGAAGGGAAACTTGAAGGGTGGGAACTAGATACCTGTGGAGATTGTTGGGTGAGTGAAGGCTGCCTTGTTGATTTAAATGACACTCCGGCTGCCATTGATGCTCATATGCATAGGTGAGCAATCCATAACGTAGTTTTGAAGATGAATTTAAGTAAGGTGTCCTATGTTAGTTCTTTTTTTTTTTCAAAAAGTTCCATGCTGCAATTTCAGAGCAAAAGTTTCGGATGAGAAACATGGGCAACATGGTTGGATACACCTTCGGCAGAGCATTCACAACCCAAATATCGCTGTAAATATGCAGTCGTTCATGCCTGGCGGTTGTCAAACAATGACAAGAGTTCTCAGAGACAAGTATGCTGCATTGACCCCATAAAATGCCAATTAGCATTTGTTAGAAATCTGGTTTTCTTGCATAGAATCTGATCAACTAAATTCTCAATCTTTTTGCAGATTTCTGATGCCTAGTGGACTGAATAGAATCCTTGACATTAGCCAGATCGATAAGTATGGGAAAAGTGGACAGTTAGGTTAAAGTTTCAAGTGTTTGCTAATAAATAAACGGGAGGTTTTATTTACAAATAGGCACGGATCACAATGTTGCTTGATCCATGTACCCAACATATACATAGTATACAGCCAGAGTGTACAAGTTTCAACTAGTTGAGAGATTTACAATATTCCAGGGTTTCAGTTACCATTGACATAATAAAGAAACTGGAGTAAATAGCTATGGAGGTAGTTCCTCTGCTCAAGTCCTGTTTGGAGCGAAACTTATTTTCATGGTTTGCTTTGATTAGTGCAAGTTGAGCATGGACCTAACCTTCTTGAGACATTTATGGTGTAATTGTATTCTCATAAAATTTAGAAAAGATGTCGTTGACTTCCATTACAGGCTACAGCATCTCAACCTTGTTACTATATTACATATCAGAACTATAAGTATATTTTTCTACAATGGTATTGGGAAATTTGGATGTGTTTTGCTGTTTCGAAAAGTTGAGCCGGGTTTTATTCGAGCCCAAAATTTTAACACACTCAAACTTGTCCCGATAAAGGTGTTGGATCAGAAGGAGAGCTTCTTGTTTCTGGTGATGATGAAGTTGCTAGTTCTTGATCTTCCTCATGAGTAGATAAGGAACTTGAGTTACTGTAACGCGAAGAAGGTGACCAAACTATCTGATCTGTCACTTCATTTCCATTGCATATGATCCTAATGTCACAGTTTTCTGGCGCATTCTGGACAGTTTGATTTGCTATCCCACTTCTTCTCTTAGACTTCAATGTTCTTCAAATATCAAACAATCAAATGCTAGTCATAATCCTGAAAAATTAATTAGACAAAAAAGCATTGAAAACAAAAACTGTGGCCTAGGAAATTCATCGATGATTAATGTATAACCTGATATTGGACTTGTTGGTTCCAACAACTAGCTTTCTTATGTTGAGAGTAGGAATCAGGTCTAGCAGCTTTGGCGACCATGTCACTCTCAATTAGCACAGTATCTACCTTAACCTGCTTTCAATTTTTTTTTTAAATTAATTATTAGTTAATGAACTTGAACCCAAAACATGTACAGGTTAAGGTACATATAATTAATTAAACAGCTTGTTTGATTTATGTGTACCTTGGCGGCTGAGCAAGCCTCAGTGTAAGTTTGAAGTAGCTTCCTCCTATTGTCTCTTTCTCGGGCCACAAACTTCTCTACAAGCCTTGGGTTAACTTTACTCTTTGGAAGCATTCCTACTATTTATCAATTAATATTGCAAAAGTCATTGTTGATTACATAATGATTTCAATAACTTGAGCAACTAATTAACATAAGTTAAAATTCATAATCTTATGTCATATTTGTTTGAATAATCGTAAGCCCTACCGTTAAGTAGCTGTACTTATTCATAAAATAAACGAAGACTAATTAATTTATTAAAGAAATTGACAAACTGATAATGATCTTAATATTAATAAAACTGATTAGATTTAGACTTGACCCATCTTAAATTCAGTTAATAATATCTCAACTACAATGTTTGAACTTGCAGGGTCAGTCCCTTTCCTGCACTATTTCAGTGGGTCCCCTAATGTTCTTTTCAGAAAACCACCACCTTGACCCAAAACAAAATATCAGTCTCATATTATATTATTTTTGTGTATATCATACACCCGTTTTTCACGATAAGAAGTCAACTACGGTGTAATTTTCAACCAATTTTAACTTGGTTGCAAGGCATGCTTCATATGAAAGCAACTCCTCTTCTGGCCGGCCTCACACACTGACACGTGCACATAATTCAAGTGCCAAAATTACAGAAGAAGAAGAAGAAGAAGAAGAAGAAACTTACATGGAGATGGAATAAGGCGTATCACAGGGAAGACATGAACGAGATAGACAATTGTAGAGGAGGAAGAAATTATGGCATGCTTTAGAGTCCACAGTAAAGCATCCATGCTTGACTTGCTATTATTCTTACCAACCGCTACATAAATCCCATCACTATGATCTTCCACATGATCATGATCACGATGAAGATCAATATCAATGGAAAACAAACTTCCCTCTGATAATTCTTCATCTTCTTCAATGGATTGCAAGGGTACCATTCCATGGTCGACCACCTCAAACAACATGGTTGAACTTGGACTCTCTTTCTCCTCCGGCGCTATCTTAGCCATTATTGATGGTACTGCCTACTCAGAACTATAGATTATAATTGATAAAAAGATTAAGAATTGGTCAGTACTCAAGCTCCCAACTCAACCAAAATCAATGAACAAATACAGCAAGAATACCGGAAACTTGTGTATATAACCCAATAATCTTCGTGTATTGGATGCTCCCTTTCTCTCTGTGTTTATTATGATTGAAAATCAAGGCCATTTGTCTAATTTACGATATTTCTCAGCAGGAACGAATTGTAAGACTTCTCAAATTTGGTCAACTTCTTCTTCGGTTTGTCTTTTTATTTTTTTGGTAGTATAGTATTTATTGTATTTTAAGACTTTTCTCATTTTGATAAGATTATAAAAGATGGTAAATTATTTTTCATATTTAGCTTCTTCAGTATAAAATAAAGGGACAAAAAAAAAAAGAGTTAAAATTAATTAATTAATTAAATCTTTTGTTGTTTATATAGCCAGCTCAGAACATTGAAATTTTATTTTTCTTAACAATTTTATGCATATATTTCCCTTTAATAAATTGGCCGATTTGAAGTTGAAATTGTAAGCCCAGCCCAGGATACAGGGCAAGTCCGTTGGGCTCATTATTTTAGACAAATGTTACAAGATTCACAATTTTTTTTAAATTACCAAAATATTTTATATAATTCATTAAACTTCCGGAATTACCCCTAGACTCATCAACCAATTCAATTTGCGTGATTTTGCTGACGTCTGTGGACGGAACTGAAAGACGCTTCTCTGCCGCCGTCCCTACTTTCAATCTTTTTGTATTTGGTCTTCTTCTCTGATCATCAGCATGATGATGGTCACATGAACACTGGAGCCAGCAACCAGCTGGCCGATTCCTGGGCATGGTGGGCCCTGACCACTTCTTCTCTCCGCCACGACCAAACATGCCGTTGGCGATAGCGCCGAAGATGGATGGTTCTCCGGTGGACGTACAGGTCTGGTGAAAGGCCACCGCTGTTTACTGCTGCAGAGGGGCTATAGCACTAGGATTCAAAGCACTGTCGCTCTAAACGATGAAAAGGATCACAACAAGTAAGCCAATACCGACTCAGTCTCGGCTGAGGCTGGTGATAGCGACAAAGGACAATAAAGGGATCGTAGGTTTCGAATGAAAGTGGGCCTGTGAAGCATAGGGACAAGGACAATAAAGGGATCGTAGGTTTCGAATGAAAGTGGGCCTGCTTTACAGTATGCAGCTACTTTTTTAATGAAAAATATTATTTTTAATAAAAAATAATTTAAAATATATTTAACTTAAAAATTATAAATTATTTTTTAATAAAAAAATATTTTAAATGTTTAAATAAAAATATTTTTTGAAAAATATTATTTATATAAATAATTTCAAATAGGCTCTTAAAATAGGTACATAAATATAAATATATACACCACTATATATATATATTTTGGACAGATTTATTTGAATTTGTTTCTGGGTATTGATTTATTTTGTTGGGTTTATGATTTTTTTGATGGTTAAAGCCATGGGAGATACAAATCAGACCTAGATCTCCATTATTGATCTGAAGAAACACCACTTTCTAACACTGTCAAATCCCTCAGATTAGCCATTGACATTTTCTTTCAGGTAAATACCAAACACACACACACATATATATATATATATACTTTTGTTTTGTATATATAAAATTATAATCACAATTTGTGCATGTTGTGTATATAAGCAGAGATGCTATGGTCGCCGAGAAACAATGATATCTGTGTGATGTATAAAGATAAATTTTGTCTTTAAAAATCAAACATGCCCATTCTAGTAATTTCATTTGAGGGAAAATTTATTTATAGGTAAACAAAATAAGAGGCATATGCATAAAATAAAGAAAAATGTGGCATGCATTTAGCAAAAACTCATAGTAGGCTTCATAAGAGAAATTTGTACAACACGAAATAATAGGAAACCCAATAATGTATTTGAGAGATACAATAATCACGCCCACAAGAGGATGACAAAGAAACAGGTTCTAATTATGCTTCCCTGATCATTTTCTGAGTTACATTTTATTGTAACTCTTGTGCTCCATAAGGACCCCTTAAAGGACTTTGAATTCATGTTGCCGATTGTTCACGCCGTCTTGGCTTCCACCACCACATTTGCAAATCTAGGTTTTCCATCTGTCTTAATTACCATTTTCATATACTAATCATCTACTTAAGCAAATATAAATTGTTAGAGCTTGATTTTTCAACCTACTTCTCTAACTAGAATGAGCTTGTTTTGAGCCGGGGAGATGGACATTTCAAATAATCCTAGTCCTCAATCTTTCCTCTTAAGCCTCCACTCTCAACCAAAGAGAACAAAGGGGTTAGAGGTCACACTAATGAGGGTCACCAGCGAAGACACTCTGACATCCAAGTTAAATGGTGTACGATCGAGAAGAAGAACCAAAAAGGTAAAAGAAGCTTAAGAAAAAAGAATATAAGTGATTAAATGACCTAACCTTACTTTTTCCTTTCTGTTTCATTATCTTTTATCTTGTAATCTGTGAGTGTTTTCAGATCCTGCCATGTGTTCTTTTGAGAGGTTAAATTTTTATTTTTGTTTCCCAGAGAAGCCTGTATTCTCTTTAGGGGTTAAATCTTTGTTTCCAGAGAAGCCATGTGGTAGCTCCTATTGGTGATTTTGGTGAATAACGGTTATGTGGAATGAAAATTCCTTTTGGAGTTCGTTTTAGAGTTATGTAGGTGTGAACTCCCAATTTTGAGGTTTTGAGGTGAAATGCATGTTATATAATTACTGTGGAATTTCTAAGTATGGACCCAATTCTCACAAGGTTGAAATTTCTCCCTAACATAAATAGAAAAATTTAAATAATTTGAGTATATACTAAAAGTTAAAAATAACAAATTACCATTTAAGAAAGTCTGAAATAAATAAAAACAAAACAATGGTTATGCATCATAATTATATTAGAGATATTATGTACTTACATATATATATATAAAAGAAGTTCATATGTTTACCGTGGAAATAATTCCAGTAGATGATAGAACCGACGGTACCCCATTCACCTCAGTGGCATGATTGGATGTTCGCAACTTGTTTAGCAAATTCATTTACTAATTAAACCTAATCCAATACGTTATCGGATAAGTGAAGCCTTAAGCTCATAACACATAATTATTTTAAACCCAATGAACTTACCGGTTATTGTAACCAATAAGTTGTGAGATCAATATGCTCTTTTTATATTAACTTAAAGAGAAGTGATTGGTAGAACATACTATCAGAACCCCATAATGAATTTTACAGATCATATACACATATGCCTCAACGAGAGGTTCGATAATATAACATACAAACCTTCATAATTGAATAAGATAGAAGATGATAAAAACGTACAATCACCATGGTGCAAACACAACCATTATTAAACACATAGAAAATAGAAAGGTAGAGATATAACGATAATTATTAACTAATTAGACCACCTTACAAACCATACACATCTAAGTTTATGTGTATGTTTAAGCCTCAGGCAGCGAGGTGTTTCTCAAGGTCTTTGGAGAGATCATTGAAAAACACAAGCAAGGTGTGAGGGTCTATAATTTCATCATGAATCTTCTCATACTCCACACTACAGCGAATTACGCTTTCCTTATCACCTTTTGGAATGCATTTGATAGTTATCCTGAAGTTCTTGTAGTGCTCCATAAGGTCTCCTTCAAGAACTTTGAATGTGATGATATTATTCTCATCATCTATGGCTTCCACTAATTCTTTGGCAACTTTAGGTTTCCCATCTACAACAACATGCAATTTCAACAACATAATGTAAAAATTAACAAGTTATATATATATATATATATATATATATATATATATATATATATATATACACATGCAAGATAATTCTAATTAGATATGTGTGCATACGTGGTGCGCTCTGATAATTAATGATATGAACGTATATATATATATATATATATCGAGAGAGAGATTCTCGGATTAGGACAATTTGAGAGTTTTAGACCTTTAATCAGGAGGGTTGAATTTATGTACTACTGTGGATTTTTATGTTCACACACACGCACATATGCATATATAGATATATATAAGAAGTTGTATTACCGTGGAAATATTTCCAGCAGATGACAGAACCCACAGCACCCCATTCACCTTCATGGAGATCACAACCCTGAACGAAGTCAGAGGCATGATTGGAAACGTGATGAGGTCTGTGCTTAAATATTTCATGGAACTTCGAAGCTGGAGCATTGATTTCTACGTTTGTCTCCAGCTTTCCCACGAGAGGAGACATTTTTTCTTGTGGATGATTTTCCCAGTAGCCAATCACCTAATAGCTGAGAAAAACTGATAAGAGTGTTAAGAAAATGTTGTAGAAAGGCTTCTCCCATTGCCATTTATATAGAAGAAATCATTGCTCAGTTCAATGACATTTTTATTCACTATAATAATCGAGGATTTGTGGCTCATATTCTTTTTCTTTATCATCCAATCTTATAACTCCAACTCACAGCATGTGGAACCATTCCTTGAATTATTGATGTTCATCCCTTGAATTATTGATGTTCACCCCTTGAATTATTGATTATATTTAGTACAATCTAAAACAAATACTGAAACTAAAATCTATTCTGAAAGATTTCTGTCGGCAATACTAGTAGAATGCTATATATATGACTAAAATCTTTCCCAGAGATAACCATTTTACTCTCTCTGAGTACGTAGTAACAAATTTCATAAACACTCACGTCCCATTATCTTCCTAATTAATTGTTTCTAGTATTTGTTTTTTTCATGGTTTGTCCAAAACCTTCAGTGACTGCGCATCAAATAGAGTGACTTAGCCAGGTTACCATATCCTTCAATCCACGTTTTCATATATGAATTTTTCTTCTTCTTTTGGTTTAATTACCTTTTAGTTTAGCCAAATTTCGGTTAGAATTCTATTAATTTCTTTCTTTTCAATCAATTGAGGTCATCTGGTTATAATCAATTTGATTAAATTAGGACTCTCTCTAAAGTTTCCAAAATTTTGAGATACTTGATGGACAAAGTCCCTTGCTTTTAAAGCTTTTCAACATTGTGTTTAGCACATAAAACTTTGCTTTCTGTAAATTAGATTTGCCGTTAACCCTGAGAAAGAAAAAACAATCGGAAGGAAATTGACAAAAATACCCTTATTAATAATCAAAATTGTAAAATATCCACATGTCTATAACCTTTGTAAAAAAGGTAAAATATACCCATTTTACCCTTAATAAAAATTTGTAACATTTCAATTATATTTTTAAGTGAGGATCGCAAAATTCAGTTGGGACCGCTATTTTGCATGTCCTAAAACATATGTATTCGGGATATCAAATTCTTTATTTTTACTTATATTTTCCTTTCATATATCTTCTATAATTTTTATTTATTTTGTACGTATTTATGAGCATTTTGGTTTTAAATTAAGTCATTTCGATTAGTATTGAATGAGATATGATTTTTATAAAATAATAAATTTGAAATGACTTGATTAAAAACTACATAAATAAAAGCGGTAGGTCAGAATGAGATATGATTTCTATAAAACTACATCTCATTTAATCTTATCGAAATGACGATTGAGAACCAAAATGCTCACAAATTGATGTAGTTTTATAGAAAAATATATCACAAAATAAATAAAAATTATACAAGTAAATATGAAAGAAAAAAAGAGGTAAAAAAATAAAGAAAAAAATAAAATTTAGGACCAGCAGTTTGGCAGGTCGGACCTGCCGTTTTGCAGGTCCTAAATATGTTCAAATTTTACAGATCTACGACAAGAATAAAATAGATAATTTAAGTATATTTTATAAGAGTTAAAAATAAATGAATATTTTTTAAATTTATATTATTTTAATAGATATTTTTGTTAATTTTTCAAATAGGGAAATAAAAATTTTCTTTAATGACGGAGGCGGCTGATTGGAGATCTTCTTGGCAGAATAGAAGGAGATCATCAGCAAAATCTTATGTTGTTTTCCGTGGGTGTTAATTAATTAAGTTACTATATATGGAAACACTATTAAAATTATATTTAACTTAATTTAATTAGTATATGGTTTAGTATCCCAAATGAATTCTAAATAACTTGGTAAATGCCACATCCAATTCAGTAATTAAAAAGACAAAAAAAGAAATAAAGATATTTATTATATTATCGATGGTTAATATTAGATATAAGATAAGTTTATAGACATTAATTTTTAAAGGTCTTTTTTTAAATAGAATTTTAATAAAATAATTTAAATATTTTTTAATTAGGATGACATGTAAATTTTTTCAATTATTTGCTTTTTAATATTTTTCTAAAGTGAATATTAAATGGAAGCTGCTGCTAATAACGTGTTGTGGTGTTTTTGGCACGTGAGTAGATAAAACTTTTTTTTCTTTTTTTTTTTGTGAACGTAGATAAAACTTCTTTAGCACCTCATTGCTCAGTAAAATATCAAATCATGTGGTCCGTGTCATTGACTAATTATTAATGTCATTGACAAGGAAGGTTATCATGTGCTATGCACCCTGTGTGTGCCAAATTACAATTATATATTATTTTTATTATATATGAATAAAAATATAAATGTATAATATTTCCGATATAATTTAGGATATCAGCTCTATTATATATATATATATATATATATGCATGTGTCCCTTATTACTTTATTATCTTTTTATTTATTCTATAATTTTGATATGATTTTTGTCCAAATTATGTGCCAAAGGCTACTATATATCAGAAATATTATCCTGAATTATGTACCTTATATATACTGAAGTATGGATAAAAATGCACATGAGGGTATGACCTAGTGGTAAAGAAGCTAACTGAGCCTTTATATTCACTTGCGAGAGTTGCGATTCGAGTTTTATTTTGAGTTTTGACAAACTCGCCGAGAACGGATGTACTTCGAACTTATTAAATATTAGATGGATAAGGTTTGGATGCTGGGACTACTTAAATATCGGATGGAGAATCCATCTCCTAATAGAATTCTAATAATTTTCATATTAATTTTTTTTATTTATAAAAAAATAAATATGGATAAAACTATAAATATAGAATTTTTATTATTTTTTATTAAATTCTACGTAAATTGACCAAATCTATCTTTATTGTAGCTCAATATATATTAAGATACATAGCCTCCGATATAGCTCTACTATATATATATATACAGTATTGAGTGTAAACCCTCATTTTTCTCTGTAAAACTTTTAGGTCCTATATTTAATGTCTTTTGGACTTTATGTTTTAAGTCACCGTGTTAAGAAAGTACTGTGCAAAATCGCTTAACATATCAATGCTATACATATATATATATATATATATATATATATATATATATACATGTGTCCCCTACTACTTTATTATCTTTTTATTTATTTATTTTTTCTGTATAAGTTCTTATGTCAACATTTAAATTAGTTTACTCTTTTTCTTTTTTCTTTTATTTGATGTAACATTTCTTAAATCAAATGTCACTTTTTCTTTTCTCTTTACTCTCTCTGTCTTAACAAAATTTCGTATGCAAATAGAGAGTTTTATATATATAAATTTTACAGACATAAATGCGTAATCATAATATTTTCTAATTAAACAAAAAAAGAAAAAAAGAAGAAAAGATGAGAGGTTTAATAAGAAATACACCATTAGTGATGGAATACCAGTGGTATAGCTAAAATCTACTGATTTTATAGCGGGTTAAGGGTAAGAATTTATAAGTAGTTTAAACACAACTCAATCATCAATTGAAAAGTGTTAAAAAAGTAAAATAATTTCTTAAAAATATAAAGACATTTCTCAAAAAGTGTAAAATAGAGATCGTGTTCATGTAATTTTTCCATCCAACAATGATGATTTATTGATGTTTATTATTATTATTATTATATTATACGCCCACTCTTTTTTTCTTTTGGTAAAATATTATATGCCCACTCGATTATATTATATGGACATGCTCTCTAAAATTGTCATAAATTATTATTATTTTTTTTTCAAATGACATAATCTCATGCAGGGAGAATTCATTCCAGGAGAAAATTTTAATAGTATATACTTTGGGACCGTTAGGATTATGACATGTCATACTTTTTTGTGTGATAGAACTTTATGAATTTGGGCACATCCGGGCAAGAACTACATGGCATGTCACTGGTAGAAAAACAAGTTTTGATAACAACTTTAAATTTCAAACATAAGTTGCACAAACATCCTTCATAATTTTATAAATTTTGCAGATGTACCACTTATTTTCTTATAACTACACTTTATTCCCTTTAAATTTGTATTGTGTAACTGTTGGCTACCTCTTTAATTTCTTTAAGCCTCCTTTGTCAACCAAAGAGAACAAAGGGGTTAGAGGTCACACTGATTAGGGTCATCGGCGAAGACACTCTGATACCCGAGTTAGATGGTGTACAATCAGAAGAAGAACCTAAAAAAAGATGGTATACGATCGGAATGAAGAACCTAAAAAAAGCTTTAGAAAGAAGATCATACTTTACCTGACCTTACCCTTTTTATTTTATCTTTTTCTTGGAATCTTTGAAAAGAAGAAGATCATACTTTACCTGACCTTACCCTTTTATTTTATCTTGGAATCTTTGAGAGTCTTCAAATCCTGTCATATGTTCTCTTGAAAAAGACTCTGATGCTCTCGGAGTAAATACTTTTTATTATTTAAATGATACTATTTAATATTATATTAATATTTATATGATATAATTTTAACGGGAATAGAAAATGTAGTTCTCTTAATTGGTTAGATCTCAGTCTTTGTTTTCCAAACAAGCCATGTGGCAGCCCACTATTGGTGACTTTGGCGGATGTTTAAAGCTGAAGATTCCCTTTTGGAGTTATATGGGCGTGTGGTCCCAATTCCTAGCTGAGATGCCATGCTAGATAGTCACTGCAGAATTTCTAGGTGTTGTCTCAATTCTCATAAAGTTGAAATTACTAGCTCAAGTTAATTTCTTTAAATTCTTTAAGAGAAATTTCTCCTAACATAAATAGACAAATTTAAATAATTTGAGTATATACTAAAAGTTAAAAATAACAAATTAGCATTCCAGAAACACTAAAATAAATGACTGATTTCCCAACAAAAAAAAAAACACACAAAGGATGGAGGATAGTAATGAAAAAAATTGACATGAAAAATAAAATCTTCCATAATTAATTTTTAAGGAACAATATCAGTTCCTATACGAAACGTGAGTCTTGTTTTCTCTGCCACCCTTGCTGACTTCGTCGTCCTCGAAAGCTTCAAGTCTCAAGCCAGTGACAGATCACCACCACCGATGGCCTCTTCCCTCATAAACCTCTGGTTCGGCGATTATGTACTTTTGAACCCATAATCTTCCAGCGGATTATCCAAGGCAAATCACATAAAAGTGTGCATGTGAAAATGAAATTAATTAATTATTTCAAAAACTTAATACTATATTAAATCACAATCGGATACTACAATTTTTAAAGTTTGAAATTAAAAAGGAGACTGGAAGTTAATTATTTACTTTATCAAAAACAAAACAATGGTTACGCATCATAATTATATTAACGATATTATGTACTAAATCAGATTTACATGTATAAAAGAAGTGCATGTATTTACCGTGGAAATAATTCCAGCAGATGATAAGACGGTACCCATGCACCTTCATGGAGATCGCAACCGTGAATGAAGTCAGAGGCATGATTGGATGTTCGCAAATTGTTTAGCAAACTCATTTACTAATTAAACCTAATCCAATACGTTATCGGATAAGTGAAGCCTTAAGCTCTTGACACACATAATTATTTTAAACCCAATCAACTTACCGTTAACCAATAAGTTGTGTAAGATCAATATGCTCTTTTTATATTAAACTTAAAGAGATGTGAATTGCAGAACAAAATATTAGAACCACCAACAATGAATTTTACAGATCTTATATATAAATATATGCCTAAACAAGAGGTTCGATAATATTACATAAAAACCTTCATAATTTAATAAGATAGAAGATGATCAATACGTACAATCACCGCGGTGCAAACACAACCTTATTGAACACAAACAAAATAGAAAGGTAGAGATACAGAAATAAATATTAACTAATTAGACCACCGTACAGAGCACACACATGTAAGTTTATGTGTAAGTTTAAGCCTCAGTCACCGAGGTGCTTCTCAAGGTCTTTGGAGAGACCAGTGAAAAACTCAAGCAAGGTGTGAGGGTCTATAATTTCATCATGACGCTTCTCATACTCCAGACTCCAGCGAATTACGCTTTCCTTATCACCTTTTGGAATGCTTTTGGTAGTCACCCTGAAGCTCTTGTACTGCTCCTTAAGGTCTCCTTCAAGAACTTTGTATGCCATGGTATTATTCTCATCATCTATTGCTTCCACTAACACTTTGGCAACTCTTGGTTTTCCATCTATCAACAACATGCAATTTCAACGACATAAAGAACCTACCTCTCATGCCATGTAAAAATTAACAAGTTATATATATATATATATATAAAAGATAATTGTAATTGTGTTTGTGTGTATACGTGGTACGCTGTGATAATGATATAAATATAAATAAATATATATATATATATATATATATATATATCGAGAGAGAGAGTTCTCAGATTAGGACGACTTGAGAGTTTTAGACCTTTAATCAGAAGGGTTGAATTCATGTACTAGTGTTGGATTTTTATATACACATGCATGTCATATGCATATATAAGAAGTTGTATTACCGAGGAAATATTTCCAGCAGATGACAGAATCCACAGCACCCCATTCACCTTCATGGAGATCACAACCCTGAACGAAGTCAGAGGCATGGTTGGAAACGTGATGAGGTCTGTGCTTAAAGATTTCATGGTGCTTTGAAGCTGGAGCTTTGATTTCTACATCTGTCTCCAGCTTTCCCTCGAGAGAAGACATTTTTTCTTGTGGATGATTTTCCCAGTAACCAATCACCTAGTAGCTGAGAAAAACTGATTGAGGGTTAAGAAAATGTTGGTAGAGAAAGGCTTCTCCCATTACCATTTATATAGAAGAAATCATTGCTCAGTTCAATCACATTTTATTCTCTATAATCCTCAAGGATTTGTGGTCCATAATCTTTTTCTTTATTATCCAATCATATAACCCCAACTCACAGTATGTGGAACCATTCCTTGAATTATTGATTTTACTATTGGTTGTATTTATTAAAATTTAAAAACAAACACTGAAACTAAAATATATGACTAAAATCTTTCGCAAAGATTACTTTTTTACTCTCTCTTAGTACGAAGTCCGATTATCTTTCTAATTAATTGTTTTATTTTTTTTTCTTCTTCTTGGTTTGCCAAAAAGCTTCAGTGACTTCGCATCAAATAGAGTGACTGAGCCAGCTTACCAAATCCTTCAATCCACGATTTTATATATGGATTTTTTTTTCTTTTGGTTTAATTACCTTTTAATTTAGCCAAATTTCCGTTAGAATTCTATTAATATATATATATATATATATTTTCATCTAGTTATAATCAATTTGATTAATTAGAATTCTCCCTCTAAAGTTTCCACAATTTTTCCAAAATTTTGAGATACTTGATGGACAAAGTACCTTCCTTTTTGAAGCTTTTCAACATTGTGTTTAGCACATAAAACTTTGCTTTTCGTCAATTTGATTTGCCATCAACCCTGAGAAAAGCAACAAAAGGAATCAAAACTTTCTCTAATGAAAGATGCTGATTGGAGATCTTCTTGGCAGAATAACAGAAGATCATGAGCAAAATTTTATGTTGTTTTCCGTGGGTGTGAATTAATTATGTTACAATATATGGAAACACTATTAAAATTATATTTAACTTAATTTAATTAGTATATGGTTACGTCTCATTAATTTACAGCTATTTTTAATTTTTTTCCCTATTAAGTTATGTACTACTTTCTTGACTAAATTAGTAAGGAAAATGTTTCGAAAAATACTTGGGATCCCAAATTGTAATATCCTAAATGAATTCTAAATGTCATATCATTATTTTTTTTCCAACTCAATAATTGAAAAGATAAATATATATATATATATATATATATATATATATATATATTGTAGAATCAATTGGTTCAAAGCAAACATGGAATAAATTTATGAACATCAATTTTTGGAGTTCTCCTCTTTTTTCTTTTTCTTTTTTTTTAAAATAGAATTAAAAACAAATCTAAATATATTTTTTAATTAGGTTGATATATAATTTTTTTAAAATTATTTGCTTTTAATATTTTATAAAATGATATTTGCCATATTATCTCGGATGCACTTGAGATCTTTAAATTTAAATTCCTTAATATTTTTGTAAATTGAATATTAAATGAAAGCTGCTAATAACAAATTGTCATGTCTTTGTTACGCGGCGGGCGTTGGTTTGACCTAGTGACAATTGTTATTGAGTTCGCATTATGAGATTATAGGTTTGACCAGAATTCTTGGCTTCTAGTCTGAATTTGACCAGATCTAGCATTTTCCCTTCTCTTTAGAGTAGAGTAGTATAATAATTTCCCTATGTCCAAAAAAAAAAATGTCTTTGTTACGTGAGTAGATAAAATATCAAATCATGCGATCTGTGTCATCCTCTGATTATTAATATAAGGATGTTCTATCAATTTAACAAGATAGTGGGTCGAATTACCCAAAAATGAAAAAAACAGTAGGTAGGATAAGGTGGTTTCAGTTTGAAATTATTTGTGATAATAAAAATTAATTGTAAGGTAATTGTAAATTGGATATGTTTTTTGTCGAAAAGCCATTTTGACAATGAGGGCACCCTTTTATTTTTTTATTTTTTTTCTGTATAAGTTCTCATGTCAACATTTAAAATAGTTTACTATTTTTTTATCTGATGTAACATTTCTTAGGTGAGTCCAATGTCACTTTTTTTTTTCCCTCTTTATTCTCTCTCTCAACAAAAATTGGTGTGCGAAAGAGATTTTTAATATATATAAATTTTACAAACATAAAAGCGTAATCGTAATATTTTCTAACTAAACAAAGAAAGGGAGAGGTTTAATAGTCATACACCATAAGTGATGGAATACCAGTGATAAAGCTAAAATCTACTGATTTTATAGTGGGTTAAGAAATAATAAGTAATTTAAACACAACTCGATCATCAATTGAAAAGTGTTAAATGAGTAACATAATTTCTTTACAAAATAAAGACAATACTTAAAAAGTGTAAAATAGAGATCGAGTTCATGCATTTTTCCCATCCAAAAATGATAATTTATTGATGTTTATTATTATTATTATTATTATTATTATGGATGCTTTTGACGATTCAGATGATGAGTCTGATAATGATGCAGATGATATTGTTGACAACGAGTGACCACCTCTACAAGGTGAGGGTTCTTCAAAACCCTCAAAGGAGTTCGATGATACCTCGCATGTGGGTCAGCAATCAATTTCTATAGCCATGGTCCCGTTTGATTCTTCCGGTGCTCTAAATGCAACGCAGCGAAATTTAAATTTGATTGCTTCGCAACCGTCAGTTTCAGAAACTACTGATCAAAATTTATGGAAAACGGTTAAAAAAAAACTGGGTCAACCAAAGAAAGGCAAGGCAATTTGAAGGCATGAAAGCGGATTGGATCGGATCGACTAAACCCACCTGGGATTGATTGTAATGCCGCATGGGGACATTTAGAAGATTGTAGCATACTAATCACTGATTTTTTGCTATCTTTGTACTGCTTCTAATAGCAGCGGAGTATTTATCTATCTTTCCTACTTGTACTTTTTTATTTTTCTTTTTAATAAATTTGGCTTAGGCTTTTTTGGGTGGTTTGGGGTTGGCAATATAGATCTCCTGAATACTCTAATAGTCTAAATTATCTCTTTCCGATTATTATTATTATTATTATTATTATTATTATTATTATTATTATTATTCCAAGTGGATTATATTATATGGACGTACAATTTTGTGTGGTACACATGCAGAGTGTGGGACATCTTTATAAAATTTTCATAAATTTTAGAATAACACCTTATAACATAAGCTGTGACTTTTTTTTTTTTCCGCAAGTGACATGGTATATAATCTCATGTATGGAGAATCAATTCAAGGAGAAAATTCTGATATCATCATTCTAACGATTTTGAAGTATGTACTTTAGAACTACTAATCTTCTTCTTCTTCCTTTTTTTTTTTTGTTAAAAAAAATTTAGGTGATAAAACCTTATGAATTGGGGCATATCCACCCAAGAACTACATGCCATGTCACTTGTAAAGAAAAAAAAAAGATGTAATAAATAGCATAAATTTCAAACATAAGCCGCACAAACATTCTTAGTAATTTTATAAATTTTGCAAATGTACCACTCATTTTCTTATAACAACAATTTATTCCTTTTAAATTTGTGTTTTGTTACTGTTGACTACCTCTTTAATTTGTAGTAATAGGAGTTTACACGGTCAAATTTTACGAGTGTAATAAACTATAAATATCCCTATTTGGGCTGTGGATTTTTACTTCTTTCTCTCTACTAGTTTGCTGAGAAAATGCCTTTTCAAAATGTCGGTGATGGTGGCGATGTACGCCTCCCTTCAGCTGGTGGAGGCCACAGGTAGTCTGAGTCTTTGTTGAATGGAGTGAACCTTCGACATATCATACATCATTTCTTTAGGGATGAGAATGTGATGGCTCGAGCAAGAAGGCTCGAGGTGGTATTGTGCTAGTATGGTGAGGAGTCCAGGCAGGTGATCTCAGATGAGCTTGGCGCTTAAGGTGGTTGTCGGATAGCTCTCTTGCCAGAATAAAAACCTTCAAAATCGTAAACAATGTCCGTGGAGGCACCAACATTGTGTGTCGGGCCTCCAAACGCTAGGTCGTGATATACCCATTCGTGTAAATGAGGAGAAGAAATAAGTTTGAGTAGAAAGGATGTAGGAGAGATGAGACTTAAGGCCATAAAGAGGTTTGCTAGGCATGCAAACACACTCTTCTCACTGGGAATACTCTTTGCTCTCAGGCCAAAGAGAATGTGTGCTTCTTAAGGCATCTTCTTACTTGAGAAGGAGAAGAACAATAGTGAAATGAAGAGGAAAATGGCCAAAGTTCTTGTTCATCCTCTTACTTACACCTTAAATACCTGCTTGGGAGGGTCTGGATGAGTGACACGTGTTGGGAGACCAATGGAGGAGATATTACGACCTGTGCCCTAGTTGGGATAATGGTTGAGTTAACTTTGTCATCACTGTCGACCTGGCTAGCCACATCTGAACGTTCGGCTGATATGGCAGGCTGCTGGCCTAAAAAGGGACACCATGTGAGCATTCCAGAAGCCTTTTCAGACGTGGTGGCTGGCACTGTTGACCATGCACGTTGGACAGCTGAGCATCCAACGAGTTAGGTGGAAACCTTCCTTTCTTGGGCGCTTTTGGTGTAGGGTAGTTTCTCTACAGCAAACTTGTCTATTCTATTTAGGGAAAGAATCCTCTTTTGACTAACCAAACTACCCCTTGCAATAAATATAGTAGGTGGGCTTCCTTGATTTCCATACTCATTAATGAGCTTTTGCAATTGCTCAAGTTTATGGTCTGAGAATTTTATCCACAACAGATGCCCCCTTAGGTGAGGGCATTTAATGAATTGGGCTGTCTTTCAGGTAGATGTCTCCCTGACTGTTGGGTGTCTCTATTACGCAAGTGGGGCTTGACGTTGGGCTGGCTCCATGATCCCCAACTCAGGCAGGTAGCAAAGAATCTCCAATCTCAGGGAATATCCATCCTGAGGTAGTAAAGTCATCTCAACACGAGGAATGAGCATTCCGAGGAGGTGCTCAACTCATGGAAAACTCAATTCGAGGAGGGAAATTCCCGATTTAGGGAAAGCTCAGCCTATAGTTGATAAGTCTCAACTCAGGAAGTATTCATCTTGAGGAAATAACCTAGGGAGAGCTCGACTTATGGAGGAAGGTGCTCGACCCAGGGAGAGCTCGACTTGGGGAGGAAGGAACTTGACTAGGAAAAGTTCGACCGGGGGAGGTGTATTCTTAACCCAGGGAGACCTCGACCTAGAGAGGAAAGTTCTTGACTCAGGGAGAGTTCAACCTGAGGAGGTAAGTACTCGACTTAGAGAAAACTCAACTTGGGGAGGAAAGTTCTCAACTCAAGGAGAGTTAGACCTGAGGAGGTATGTACTCGACCCAGGGAGACCTCGACCTGGGGAGGAAGGACCTCAATCCAGGAAGAGCTCGACCTGAGGAGGGAGGACCTCGACCCAGGGAGTGCTTGACCTAGGGAGGTATGTTTTCGACCCGGGATAACTTAACTTAGAGAGGAAGGACCTCGACTTAAGGAGAGCTCGACCTGGGGAGGTAGATATTCGACCCAAGAAGAGCTCGACTAGGAGAGTTAGATACTCGACCCAAGAAGAGCTCAACTTAGGGAGGTAAGACCTACCGAGGAGAGCTTCGACCTGGGAGGCGCACACTGACCCGAAAGAAGGACACGGAGAGGAAACGTTCTCGACTTAGGGAGTATTCAACCTAAGGAGGTAAATCTCAACTCAGGGAGTACTCGACCTAAGGAAGAAGGTTCTCAACCTAAGGAAAGCTTGACTTAGAGAGGAAGATTTTCAATCCAGGGAGACTTCGACCTGTGGAGGATGGTCCTCAACCCAGGAAGACTTCGATCTTGGAAGGAAGGTCCTTGACCAAGGGAGACTTCGACTTGGAGAAGTAGGATCTCTACCTTGGGAGAGCTCAACCTAGGGAGATAAATACTCGAGCTAGAGAGAGCGCTCGATTTGGGAAGGTAGGACCTCGACCCAGGGAGACATTAACCTGGGGAGCTATGTTCTTGATTTAGGGAGCACTTAAATTGAGAAAGTAGTTCTTGACTCAGGGAGAGTTCGACCTGAGGAGGTATGTACTTGCCCAAGGAGAGCTCGACTTGGGGATGAAGGACCTTGACCTAGGGAGATGTCGACTTGAACAGGTATAAACTCTACACAGGGAGAGCTCGACCTAGGAGGTGGATACTCGACTTAGGAAGACTTCAACTTTGGGAAAAAGGTCCTCGACCTAGGGAGACATCGACCTAGGGATGTAGGACCTCTACCCAGAGAAAGCTCAACCTTGGGAGGTAGATACTCGACCCAGGGAGAGCGTTCGACTTGGGAAGGAAATATTTTCGACTTAGGGAGTACTCAATATAAGGAGGTAAATCTCAACTCAATGAGTACTCAACCTAAGGAGGAAGGTCCTTAATCCAGGGAGAGCTCGATCGGGGGAGGTATATTCTCAACTTAGGGAGACCTCGACTAGGGGAGGAAAGTTCTCGACTCAGGGAATACTCAACCTGAGGAGGTAGTTCTTGACTCAGGGAACACTTATCCTGAGGAAGGAAATCTCAACTCAGAAAGTACTCAATCTAAGGAGGTAGGTCCTCAACCCATGGAGAGCTCGATCTAGGGAGGAAAATCATCAACTCAGGGAACATTCAACCCGAGGAAGTAAGTCCTTAACCTAGGGAGAGCTCGACCTGGGGAGGTTGATTCTCGACTCAGGGAATACTCAACCTGAGGAGATAGAAACACGACCCAGGGAGAGGTCGACCTAAAGAGATATGTACTTGACCTAAGAAGAGCTCGACCTGGGGAGGAAGGAACTCTATCTAGGGAAAGCTCAACCTGGGCCTAGGGAAAACGCTTGACCTGAGGATGAAAGGTTCTCGACGTAGATAGTACTCAACCTAAGTAGGTAAATCTTAACTGAGAGTACTCAACCTGAGGCGAAAGGACCTCGACCTAGGGAAATGTCAACCTGGGGAGGTAGATACTCGACCCAGGGAGAACGCTCGACCTGGGGAGAAAAGGTTCTTGACTTAAAGAGTACTCAATCTAAGTAGGTAAATCTCAACTGGAAGTACTTGACCTAAGGAGAAAGGAGCTCGACCCAAGGAAATGTTAACCTGGGGAGGTAAATTCAGGCTACCAATTGGCTTTCTTGTAGGAGTTGGGGCCCTTCCTTTATTGGAATCCCTCAGATTAAGGTGTTTGTCAGCAATACCTATATGGGTCTAGGATCCTTAAGGGTCTCAGTCTGCCTACCACCACCTTGGTAGTGTGGAGGGGACCATTCCCAGTCGACACTGGAGTCCACCTTGGCACCCTACTGAAGAAGTGTCAGCCTACCCATTCTAGTTCTGGTCTCAAGGGAATCCTGGGTCTTATTTGGAGGCAGGTAACTTGTAGCAAGCCGAGAGTCGACCTTATGTTAGATACACCTTCAAGGGCGAGCTGCGTTAGCTCACAATGCCCCTTTCAAATGTCATCCTTAAAGTGAATATTTGGTAATGATTATGCTTAGATGTGGATCGCCACACCTTATTGTTCGGTTGGAGGTGTATGTTGAGCTGGTCGTAGTACTTGCTTTGGAGGTATTGCAATGTATTACATAAGTTGGCTTCTTCTTATGAGGCCTTCAATCTACTCTTTTAGTTCAAAGCAGTCCTCCGAGATTGTTTGTGGTCGTCGCGATTACTTTTCGGAAGGGAGATAGGTAGGCTGTCTCCTACCTTCTCTTTCCCCACTTTAAACTTCTTTCAAAAACTGGTTTACAATCTTATATTTTAGCTCCTCCTTTATCTGAATTTTGTTCATCTCGTTAATATACTTTGTTTGGGCACCGTTCGATTTTTTGAGCTCTTAGAGTGTCTCTAAGGTCTTCTTCGTCTTCCCACAAGTTGTTGTATGAATTTAAGGCTTCTGGGTGCAAGGTCCTGCTAGCTGCCTTTCTGTTGAGGTAGTCACAAAGGTTAAGTTGTGGCTTTTGGTCGCCTGTATTCTATTTTCCTCTTTTCCCCGACTACTCGCGACTCTTTTGTTTAAACTTTTCCTCCTCTTCACCTTTTCGCAAGCATGACGCTAGGATAAGGATTGCCGAGGCAGTTGTCTAGTGGTGTTCGCTCTCTTAAAGGTAGATGAGTTGGCCTACCTACCTCTGCTTACTCGTCCTCTGCCTCTAAGGTTCTTAGTGTGCAGAGGGACCTTTAGCTCCATGGGAACCGATTCTTACACACGAGATTTTATTAGATTGATCATTATTGCTTCTCAAAATGGAGTGTTCTCCCTGCTATGCATAGGGGAACAAAATGCTTAAATTCAAACTCCTAGAAACGCTTTTTGGGACCCTGCTGCTAGGCTCCCCACATGGCTTTTAACTATGTGAAAGTTGGTGGGGGAGGTGGAAACAATATTCCACTAGCTTTAGAATTTTAATTTCTCATAGACGGTGCCACTGTGTAGGCTGTGGATTTTTGCTTTTCTTCTAGTTTGTTTGAGAAAATACCTTCTGCGACGATAGTAGATTGCTGGTACATTTGCCTTCGGCCAGGTGAAGGCGTCGTAGGTAGTCAAAGTCCTTGCTGGTTGGAGTGAGCCTTCGACATATCATACAACGTCTCTCAAAAGATGAGAATGTGATGGCTCGAGCAGGGAGGCTCGAGGTGATGTTATGCTTGTATGGTGAGGAGTCCAGGCAGATGATCTCAGATAAGCTTGACACTTGAGGCAGGTTGTCGGATAGCTCTTTTGCCAAAATAAAGACCTTCAAATCAGTAAACAACGTCAGTGGGGGCGCCGACATTGGTATTGGGGAGCGCCTTCCGACACCTTAGTCAGTAGATAACCCATATTACTGTGTAAATGAAGAGAAGAAATGGGTTTAAGTAGAAAGAATATAGGAGAGATGAGACTTAAGGCTATAAAGAGGGTTGTTAGGCATGCAAATACACTCTTCTCACTGGGAATACTCTTTGCTTTCAGGCCAAAGGGAATGTATGCTTTCTAAGGTGTCTTCTTGCTTGAGAAGGAGAAAAGTAATAGTAAAATGGAGAGGAAAATGACTAAAAGTTCTGTTCATTCTCTTACTTACATCTTAAATACCTACTTGGGAGGGTCTGGATGAGCGACATGTGTAGGAAGACCAATGGTGGAGATGTTGCCACTTGTGTCCTAGCTGAGATAAGATTTGAGCCAACTTTAACATCGCTGTCGACCTAGTTGGCCACATCTGAACGTTCGACTGACATGGCAGGCTGTTAGCCTATAAAGGGACGTCATGTGAGCATTTCAGAAACCTTTCAGACGTGGTGGTTGGCATTGTTGACCATGCACACTGGACAGCAGAGCATCCAGCGAGTGGAAACCTTCCCTTCTTGGGCGCTTTTGGTGTTGGGGAGCTTCTCTGCAGCCAATTTGTCTCCTCTATTTGGGGAAAGATTCCTTCTTTGACTGACCAAACTGCCCCTTGCAATAAATGTAGTGGGTGAGGGGATTTACTACTTTGTCTATAGGTGGAAGATAGCTGCCTTGGTCATTTAGCTTTTGGGCCAGTGAGGTGGGCATTGGGTTGGTGGGCTTCCTTGATTTCCATACCCATTGTTGGGCTTTTATAATTGGATAAGTTTAGGACTTGAGAATTTTACCCACAACAATCCCATTTAGTTAACGTAGCTCGACAAGATTTTACTCACACTTCTCCCTCTTCAATTGTTATTTTCCCCCGAAAGTTTTAAGAAATGAATAAGATCCAAATTTTCTATTTAACCTTTTGTGCAACTTACAATTTCATTTTATTTTATTTAATTATGTCATTCATCAATTTTAGTAAAAATAAATAATAAATCAGATTGATTGATTTTTTTTTTCATTCTACATTTATTTTTGTTGTGGTATGTTTAAAGAGTTTTATTTAATGCATACTAACTTTTTCCAAATGCTTACAAGTTCAATTATATATATGGACATATTTATTTTTGTTTTAGTATATTTTTTTATGAATAAAAAAGGGTCTCAATGTGACTCTCAGTTCAAGATTCTGTTACTGGATAAAACCTTTTTACTGCTCCAGTTTTGTAACTTTTTTAGAGTTTAGAGCAGCTAACTCATACTCTTAACAGATTCCCCTCCACATGGATCATCAAGTAAGATTGAGTATACCTGAGACAGTAATGAGACTTGCCAAGACTCGAACCACAACTCTCATAAGCGAGTGTGATGGAACAGTCGACTTCCTTTCCACTAGGTCATATCCTAATACATACTAACTTTTTCCAAATGCATACAAGTTCCATTATATATATGTATATATTTATTTTTGTTTTGGTATATCTAAAGAGTTTTGTTAAATGCTAAAATGAACTTTTTCCAAATACATACAAGTTCAATTATATAATATATATATATATATATATATATATTACTAAAAGAGACATTAAACTTTACTCAAAATAAACAGTCACTAAAAAAAATACTGAGAAACAAATATATATATAAGATTAAAGAACAAATACATGAAATTAAAATCTAATTCAAAAACTACACTGTAATCACCTCCCCCCACCCCCAAACCTCCAATTAATATTGGAAAAAAAAATCCAAATTCCAACCAAATAAATATAATTATTATAAAAGCTTATAAATTATATAATACTAATAATAATATGGCAATACCTAGTAGGTACTACCACTAAAATCTTTCCCAAAAATAAATGTGTACTCACAATACAGTTATGTACAATTTTGGAAAACAGTACTCGTCCGATAATTATATTCGTTCAATGATTTATAATATGAATTATTTTATTTCCTCTTTCTTGGTTTGCCAAATTGAAAATTATGAAATATAAACAATGGAAGTCTTTGTCAAATCTTCATAGCTATGAAGTCTTTGTCAATCTATAGATTGAGACAGGTTATCAATCATTCAAACCACGGGTTCCGTGCATGCTTTTTGTTTTTCGTTTTTGTTTTATTTATATTTTTTAAAAAAGCCTTAATGGTTCCAACTAATGATGTATTAATGTTATAATTTTCTATCTTTATAAGTTTCTTGTAGTGCTTAGTCAAGTTTCTATGGAAACATTATTAAAATGAATAAAGAACTTTAATTAGTGCTTGATTTGGTTTAACAACTTGTTTTATTTTATTTTAAACTTTAGCTATGATTTGGATGGCTATTGTGTGGACTTCATATTAATAAAGTTATAATTAACCCTTCTTTTTAAAGAATTACAAGGAAATTACATTATAGTCATCCCCTCAAATACCATATATTTTAATCAAATGTCATTCAGCCTATGTATATACTTTTTCATAAAATAATATTTTTAAATTGTGTTTGATAACACAACTGTTTTTTATTTTTGTTTTTAATTTTTTACTCTTGAATTATGTGTGATTTGGTTAGTTTAGAAGTTAGTTGGAGTTTATTAATTGTTAGTTAGACTACTTTATTAAATAAAAATATAAAAATAAAAACTAAAAATGAAAACACTTTGAAAGTGTTTTCCTTTTTTGTTTTGTATTTTTTATTTTCCTTTACAGTTTTAATTTAACTAACATTTAACAAACTCTAACTAGCCTCTAAACTAACCAAATTATATATAATTTAAGAGAAAAAAAATAAAAATAAAAATAAAAAACAGTTGTGTTATCAAACAAGCTCTTAACCTTCTTATTCTTACATATAAAAGTTAAAACTATTTTAATTATATGACTTTCTTGTAAAACAACATTGTTAAGCATATTTTTTGTTAATTTAAAGATTCATCTCTATATTAGGTTTTATTTTTTATTTTTAACATATATATATTCCGGCCCCCTTCAACTTTCTTTTCTAGAGTTGAGATTTTTTGCCAATTTTTGAAATAATAAAAGTATATTTTTGTGTAATATATACATTCTTCATTCGTATACATGTCAACGTTTCTTTTTTCTTCTCTCACTGTACAAACTATTTTTTTTTTCGATGCTGATGTTCTTCAACTAAATACAATGTCAAACAGAGAGTGATGTTATCATTTTATGCTAGTTAATAAGACTAAAACTTTTCATTATAATATATGTTTGAAAATAAATTATGTTGCATATTTTTATTAACGGGGTGATTACATATAACTAATAAAATTACTTATTCATTATATATAATCAATAAAAATGTACCATATTACTTATTTTGCAACTTGCAAAACTTTTTGAAATAGCTATAATAGATTAAAAAATAGCCGAATGTAAATATAATATATACACAATTATGAACAGAGATAATAAGACAGAGACAGTATGAGGTGGTTTCCTTTGAGAAGATCACGATTTCGTCGATTTGATTTCACAAAAAAAAGGATAATATAAATTAATTAATCTTTTGTGGTCGAGGGAAGTTCACACGTCATTTTTGTGGTCATCTCGATAATTGCGGCGCAATGCCACTGTAGCGTCAAATGCCCTTTCTTATCAATGTGATAATTATCAGTTTAGAATTTTATTAGAAAAATAAACTTTATTATTGTTCCAATTTTATAATTTTATTGAAGTCTAAAGAAGATGTTTTCTCTTCATCAGACATTTAGTAAGACTGAATATACTTAGAGTAAGCCTACTTCATTAATAGTTCTCCTTCATATGATATTTAATAAGGTTAAGTACACCTGAAATCTTAATAATAGCTTGCCAAAATTCAAATTATAATTTTTACAAGTGAATATAAGAGCTTAATTGGCTTCCTTACTACTAGATCACACCTCTAATTGTATAATGCAAGTTGTTTATGCTAAATTTTAATAATTATAATATTTTTCAATGTACTTTTTTATTTTTTTTTCTTTACTATATTTTCATCTATACACAAAAATAAAAAATTATATATATATATATAATTTTTTTTTGTATATAAAACTTTGTATTAAGAACCACCAGATCAGTGAAAACAAAACACACAAAAGATCTAGAAGGGATTAAACAGCAGCTACAAGTTGCTCAAACATAAGTCTATCAATAATAGACTTGGAGAGATCCCCAATAGAAGATTCATCACAAAATAACGAACAATTATTTACTAAGCTAAATTTAGTAGAAATATCAGTCAGGACATCGGTCTCTCTACTGTTTCAATTAATTTTCCAGTACAGCACGGTCAAACCGATTCCTCAGATTCTGAACCTCAAACCAAGTAGGATCACTCTCTGACCACCTCCTTTGCATCTGAAATCCACAAAATGTCTTTCCAACTTCAAATTTGACCATGAAGAGAAGCCCATTCCAGTGCTTTTGTATATATATTTGATCCCAAATTGGACGTTCATCAATTTACAAAGAATTGATATATTTTTATAAGTTTGTTCTGTATATATATATATATATAGTACATGTTTAATTATATATAGTAAAACAAACAAGAAATTTAAATTAAGATTCTTATAACTTTTACTAATATTAAAGAATACTATTGTAGAGTCTGGAAATATTCTACTTGCACATGTACATAAAATTTTCAAGAACAGCCATCCCCATTATCAAAATAATTTTCCTTCTTAGCTTTGCTTCTGTCATCATTATTTTTCCTTATTTTTTTTTTTCATTTTAATTTTTGTCAATTTCCCGAAATGCCAGGAAAGATAATATACAAGTGATTGAACCAGGTTAATTAAATAATAAATGTATTGATAGAAGGAAATATAAATAATTGAACAGAAATGAAATTCAAATAGATATTTTTATAAATTTCATAAAATTGAATATACCTGAACAACAGGTTCGATAATGCCCATAACAGAGAGCTATAACATACAAGCCTTCATATATAATTCAATAAGATAGAAGATGACCAATACGAACGTACGATCACCATAACATACAAAAGCTTTATTAGACACACAGAAAACAGAAAGGTAGAGATAGATATAACTATTAATCAAGACCACGACATACACAAAGGGCTATATGTATATAGCCTATATTTGTGTCTGTTTATGCCTCAATGAGGTGTTTTTCAAGGTCTTTGGAGGTTAGTGACAAACTCAATCAAGGTGTGAGGGTCTACAATTTCATCATGACGCTTCTCATACTCCATAGTCCAGTGAATTACACTTCCCTGACCATCTTTTGGGTTGCATTTTAATGTCACTCTGACGTTCTTGTAGTGCTCCATAAGATCACCTTCAAGGATTTTGAATGCTATGGAATTGTTCTCGTCGTCTATGGCTTTCACCAAGTCCTTTGCAACCCTAGGTTTCCCATCAATTTTCAAAATCAATTTAAAGTCCCTAACATTTTTCTTTTCTTTTTTTCCCCATCAACTCCTTTGCAACCCTAGGTTTCCCATCAACTTATCTGGATGCACTTAAGATCCCTAATATTTCAGTTACACTCAAATGATATGGCATAATCTCATTTAGGGATAATTCATTCAAGGAGAAAATTTTAATACTTCCGGAGTATATGCCTTGAGATCGTTAGGATTGTGATATGTCATACTACATTAACATTTTTGCTGCCGTGTCATCATTCTAACGGTACATAGTCTAGCAGTACCACCAAAGTTTTTTTTATTTTTTTATTTCAAGTGATAAAACTTTATGAATTGGGGCACGTCCAGCCAAGAACTACATGCCATGTCACTTGGAGAAAAAAACAAGTTGTGATAATAACTTTAAATTTCAAATATAAGTTGCACAAACATCCTTGATATATAATTTTATAAATTTTGCAGACGTACCACTTATTTTCTTATAACTACACTTTATTCCCTTTAAATTTGTATTTTGATACTGTTGACTACCTCTTTAAGCCTCCCCTTTCAACCAGAGAGAACAAAGGGGTTAGAGGTCACATTGATGAGGGACACCGGCGAAGACACTATGATAACCAAGTTAGATGGTGTACGAGCGAGAAGAAAAACCAAAAAGGTAAAAGAGGCTTGAGAAATAAGAAGGTCAGCGTTTAAGTAACCTGGCCTTACCCTTTTCCTTTACCTTTTATCTTCGTATCTGTGAGGGTCTTCAGATCCTGCCATGTGTTCTCTTAAGAGGTTAAATCTCTATCTTTTAACCAAAGTTATTTGAAGCTGAAAATTCCCTTTTGGAGTACGTTATATGGGCGTGTGGTTCCAATTTCCAGGTGACATGCCATGTTAGACAGTCACTGCAGAATTTCTAGATGTTGATTTTATTCTCACAAAGTTGAAATTACTAGCTCAAGTTAATTTCTTTAAGAGAAATTTCTCCAAACATAAATAGAAGAATTTAAATAATTTTAAAGTACATAACAAAAGTTAAAAATAACAAATTAGCATTGAAGAAAGACTGAAATAAACTACCTATTTCCCACAAAAAAAGGAAAAAAAAAAGAAAAAAAAAGGCTAAACACAGAGGATAGAGGATAGTAATAAAAAAAATTGACATGACAAATAAGTCTAGTTTAAAATCTTCCATAATTAATATATAAGGAACAATATCAGTTCCTTCCTATAAGAACCGTGAATCTTGTTTTCTCTGCCATGCTTGCTGACTTCGTCGTCCTCGAAAGCTTCAAGTCTCAAGCCAGTGACAGATCACCACCACCGATGGCTTCTTCCCCTTATAAACCTCTGGTTCGGCGATTATTTAGTTTTGAACCCATGATCTTCCAGCGAATTATCCAAGGCAAATCATCCAAATGAAATTAATTAATTATTTCAAAAACTTAATCTATACTATGATATTATATTAAATCACAGATACTACTGTTTTACTTTCATGGAGATCGCAACCGTGAATGAAGTCAGAGGCATGATTGGATGTTCGCAAATTGTTTGGCAAATTCATTTACTAATTAAACCTAATCCAATACGTTTTCGGATAAGTGAAGCCTTAAGCTCATAACACACATAATTATTTTAAACCCAATCAACTTACCGGTCATTGTAACCAATAAGTTGTGAGATCAATATACTCTTTTTATATTAAACTTATAGAGATGTGATTTGTAGAACAAAATACTAGAACCCCCAATAATGAATTTTACAGATTATATACATATATGCCTCAACAAGAGGTTCGATAATATAAAATAAAAACCTTCATAATTTAATAAGATAGAAGATGATCATTACGTAAAATCACCATGGTGCAACCAAAGCCCTTATTGAACACAAAGAAAATAGAAAGGTAGAGATAAATATTAACTAATTAGACCACCGTACAAAGCACACACATGTAAGTTTATGTGGAAGTTTAAGCCTCAGCGAGGTGTTTCTCAAGGTTTTTAGTGAGACCAGTGAAAAACTCAAGCAAGGTGTGAGGGTCTATAATTTCATCATGAAGCTTCTCATACTCCAGACTGCAGCGAATTACGCTTTCCTTATCACCTTTTGGAATGCATTTCATAGTCCCCCTGAAGCTCTTGTACTCCTCCATGAGGTCTCCTTCAAGAACTTTGAATGTGATGGTATTATTCTCATCATCTATGGCTTCCACTAACACTTTTGCAACTCTAGGTTTCCCATCTATCAACAACATGCAATTTCAACTACGTAAAGAACCTACCTCTCATAACAAGTAAAAATTAACAAGTTATATATACATATATGTATGCATATATATATATATAAGATAATTCTAATTATATGTGTGTGTACGTGGTGCCCTGTGATAATGGTATAAACATATATAAATATATATATATATATATATATATATATATATATATATGTAGGGAGAGAAACAGAGAGAGAGTGATTCTCTGATTAGGACGACTTGAGAGTTTTAGACCTTTAATCAGGAGGGTTGAACTCATGTACTACTGTTGGATTTTTATATACACATGCACATATGCATATATAAGAAGTTGTATTACCGTGGAAATATTTCCAGCAGATGACAGAATCCACCGCACCCCATTCACCTTCATGGAGATCACAACCCTGAACGAAGTCAGAAGCATGATTGGAAACGTGATGAGGTCTGTGCTTGAAGATTTCATGGTACTTTGAAGCTGGAGCTTTGATTTCTACGTCTGTCTCCAGCTTTCCCTCGAGAGACGACATTTTTTCTTGAGGATGATTTTCCCAGTAACCAATCACCAAATAGCTGAGAAAAACTGATTGAGGGTTAAGAAAATGTTGGTAAAGAAAGGTTTCTCCCATTACCATTTATATAGAAGACATCATTGCTCAGTTCAACGACATTTTATTCTCTATAATCATCAAGGATTTGTGGTTCATATTCTTTTTCTCTATTATCCAATCATAGAAGCCCAACTCACAGTATGTGGAACCATTCCTTGAATTATTGATTTCACTATTGGTTATATTTATTAAAATTTATAAACAAACACTGAAACTAAAACATATTTCCAAAATATGTGACTAAAATCTTTCCCAAAGATTACTTTTTTACTCTCTCTTAGTACGTAGTAACAAATTTCACAAACGCAAACATCCCATTATCTTTCTAATTAATTGTTTTTAGTATTTGTCTCATTTTTCTTTTTCTTTTTGGTTTGCCAAAAACCTTCAGTGACTGAGCCAGGTTACCAAATCCTTCAATCCGCATTTATTTATTTATTTTTTGGTTTAATTACCTTTTAATTTAGCCAAATTACGATTAGAATCCTATTAATTTTTTTTTTCATCTAGTTATAAACAATTTGATTACATTCGGATTCTCCCTCTAAAGTTTCCACAATTTTGAGATACTTGATGGACAAAATCCCTTCCTTTTTGAAGCTTTTCAACGCTGTGTTTAGCACATAAAACTTTGCTTTTTGTCAATTGGATTTGCCATCAACCCTGAGAAAAGCAAAAAAAGGAATCAATATTTCTTTAATGACAGAGGCTGATTGGAGATCTTTTTGGCAGAATGACAGAAGATCAAGAGCAAAATTTTATGTTGTTTTCCGCGGGTGTTAATTAATTAAGTTACTGTATATGGAAACACTATTAAAATTAAGTTACTGTGCTAATTGATCGATGATTAATGTATAACCTGTTATTGGACTTGCTGGTTCCAACAACTAGCTTTCTAATGTTGAGAGTAGGAATCAGGTCTAGCAAAGCTTTGGCAACCATGTCGCTCTCAATTAGCACAGTATCTACCTTAACCTGCTTTCAATTTTTTTTTTACCAAATTAATTATTAGTTAATGAACTTGAACCCATAACATGTACAGGTTAATGTACATATAATTAATTAAACAGCTTGTTTGATTTGTGTTTACCTTGGCAGCTGAGCAAGCCTCAATGTAAGTTTGAAGTAGCTTCCTCCTATTGTCTCTTTCTCGGGCCACAAACTTCTCATCAAGCCTTGGGTTAACTTTACTCTTTGGAAGCATTCCTACTATTTATCCAATTAATATTGCAAAAGTCATTGCTGATTAGATGATGATTTCAATAACTTGAGCAACTAATTAACATAAATTAAAATTCATAATCTTATGTCATATTTGTTTGAATAATCTTAAAAGTAGCTGTACTTATTCATAAAAGAAATGAAGACTAATTAACTTATTAAAGAAATTGACAAACTGATAATGATCTTAATATTAATAAAATGATTAGATTTAGACTAGACCCATCTTAAATTCAGTTAATAATATCTCAACTACAATCTTTGAACTTGCAGGGTCAGTCCCTTTTCTGCAATATTTCAGTGGGTCCCCCCTACTAATTTTATATTTCCAATCTGATCATACACTCATTTTTCACGATAAGAAGTCAACTATGGTGTAATTTTCAACCAATTTTAATTTGGTTTGCAAGGCATGCTTCATATGAAAGCAACTCATCTTCTGGCCGGCCACTCACACACTGACACACATAATTCAAACGCCAAAATTACAGAAGAAGAAGAAGAAGAAACTTACATGGAGATGGAATAAGGCGTACCACAGGGAAGACATGAACGAGATAGACAAATGTAGAGGAGGAAGAAATTATAGGATGCTTTAGAGTCCACAGTAAAGCATCCATACTTGACTTGTTATTATTCTTACCAACCGCTACATAAATCCCATCACTATGATCTTCCACATGATCATGATCACGATGAAGATCAATATCAATGGAAAACAAACTTCCCTCTGATAATTCTTCATCTTCTTCAATGGATTGCAAGGGTACCATTCCATGGTCGACCACCTCAAACAACATGGTTGAACTTGGACTCTCTTTCTCCTCCGGCGCTATCTTAGCCATTATTGATGGTATTACCTACTCAAAACTATACATTTTCATTGATAAAAGATAAAGAATTGGTCAGTACTCAAGCACCCAACTCAACCAAAATCAATGAACAAATACAACAAGAATACAGGAAACTTTGTGTATATAACCCAATAAGCTTCGTGTATTGGAAGCTCCCTCTCTCTCTGTGTTTATTATGATTGAAAATCAAGGCCATTTGTCTAATTTACGATATTTCTCGGCAGGAACGAATTGTGAGACTTTTCAAATTTGGTCAACTTCTTCTTCGGTTTGTCTTTTTATTTTTGGTAGTATAGTATTTATTGTATTTTAAGACTTCTTTCATTTTGATAAGATTATAAAAGATGGGAAATAAAAGAGACGAAACGAGAAATTTGCCCTAAATATTAATTTCTGGGTCTTAAAATTATTTTTCATATTTAGCTTCTTCAGTATAAAATAAAGGGACAAGAAAAAAAGAGTTAAAATTAATTAATTAATTAAGTCTTTTATTGTTTATATAGCCAGCTTAGAACATTGAAATTTTATTTTTATTTAGAATTTTATGCATATACTTCCCTTTAATAAATTGGCCAATTGAGTTGAAATTGTAAGCCCAGCCCAGGATACAGGGCCAGTCCATTGGGCTCATTATTTTAGACATATGTCACAAAATTCACAATTTTTTAATACCAAAATATTTTATATAATTCATTAAGCTTCCGGAATTACCCCTAGACTCATCAACCAATTCAATTTACGTGATTTTGCTGACGTTCGTGGACCAAACTGAAAGACGCTTCTCTGCTACCGTCCCAACTTTCAATCTTTTTGTATTTGGTCTTCTTCTCTGATCATCAACATGATAATGGTGACATGAACACTAGAGCCAGCAAGCAGCTGGCGGATTCCTGGACATGTGGGCCCTGACCGCTTCTTCTTCTCCGCTACGACGAAACATGCCGTCGGCGACCGGTCTGATGAAAGGCTACCGCTGTTTACTGGTGCAGAGGAGCTATAGCATTAGGATTCAAAGCACTATCCTCAAAACAATGAAGAGGATCAAAAGTAAGTCAATAGTCAGAGCAATTCCAAAATTAAGTGGACTATTTTTATTTAATTAAATTTTTTTAAAGAAAATAAAATTTGAATATGCGGTATCTTTAAATTAGTTTAAAATTATTAAGAATGTTTATCAATTGGGTGGACAGGGGTAGAATCCTTACAGTACAATATTATAAGAGTATAATATATTATTTTAAGTTGAAACTTCAAAGTTAAAATCTCTTAAAATATCAATTAAAAAATATGTAAATAAAAAATTAATTAAGAAAAAGGATTAATAAGTGACAAACCCTCCTGTAATACCAACTAAAAAGAAAAATTAATCAAAAGAAAATGTTAAAAAGTGATTTAGGAATTAAAATTAGGATAAAATTGGGTTAAAAAAAGGTGAAGGCAAATAAATTGATCTTGTACTAATTAGATTTTAAAAAAAGAAATTTGAATAAATTAACTAGGTTAGGTTTGATGGGCTAAATTGGAGCTAAGGCGACGATTTATAAAAAAAAATTTTGAAAAAAAAAAACTGCCACAGCTATATGGGTAATTTACAGGAAAAAAAAATTTTGAAAAAAAAAATAAAATTGGCGGGCAGCCCTCTACATAGGTTCGTCCTTGCCAATACCGACTGAGTCTCGGCTCAGACTGGTGAAGCATAGCAACAAAGGACAATAAAGGGATCGTAGGTTTCGAATGAAAGTGGGTCAGCTTTGGGGTATGTACATAAATATATATATATATATATATATATTATATTTTGGAGAGATTTATTTGAATTTGTTTCTTGGTATTGATTTATTTTTGTTGGGTTTATGATTTTTTTGATGTTTAAAGCCATGGGAAACAAACAAATCAGACCTAGATCTCCATTATTGATCTGAAGAAACACCGCTTCTAACACTGTCTAATCGCTCAGATTAAACACTGACATTTTCTTTCAGGTAAATACCACACTCACACACACACACATATATATATATATATATACTTTTGTTTTGTATATATAAAAATTATGATCTCAATTTGTGCATGTTGTTGTATATAAGCAGAGACGCTATGGTTGCCGAGAAACAGTGATATTTGTGTGGGTGTATAAAGATAAATTTTGTCCTTAAAAATCAAACATGCCCATTTTAGTAATTTCATTTGAGGGGAAATTTGTCATAAGAAAACAAAATAAGAGGTACATGCAGATATAAAGAAAATAGTGGTATGCATTTAGCAAAAACTCACAATAGGCTCCATAAGAGAAATTTGTACAACACAAAATAATAGGAAACCCAATAATGTATTTGAGAGATACAATAACCCCGCCTACAAGAGGATGACAAAGAAACAGGTTCTAATTATTCTCATATCCAACACTCAAAACTGCTATTAAACATGTATAAATATATTATAAACTTCATAATTTAATCACCACCACGAAATTTTCATTATACACACAAACAGTACGTAGAGATCTACATCATAGTTATTATTAGTTTAATTAATACCACATAGGACTCAAGGTTTTGGATGGACCTTATGTATATATTATCAGATATATATATATATAGATATATAGATATATATATATATGTATGTGTGTGTTATGCCTCTTGAAGGTGATTTTTAAGATCTTTGGAGACTTCAGTGACAAACTCAACCAAAGTGCGAGGGTCAATAATTTTATTATGAGGCTTCTCACACTCCAAAGCCCAGTAAATTATGCTTCCCTGATCATTTTCTGGGTTACATTTTATTGTAACTCTTGTGCTCCATAAGGACCCCTTAAAGGACTTTGAATTCATGTTGCCGATTGTTCTCGCCGTCTTGGCTTCCACCACCACATTTCCAAATCTAGGTTTTCCATCTGTCTTAATTACCATTTTCATATACTAATAATCTACTTAAGCAAATATAAATTGTTAGAGCTTGATTTTTCAACCTACTTCTCTAACTAGAATGAGCTTGTTTTGAGCCGGGGAGATGGACATTTCAAATAATCCTAGTCCTCAATCTTTCCTCTTAAGCCTCCACTCTCAACCAAAGAGAACAAAGGGGTTAGAGGTCACACTAATGAGGGTCACCAGCGAAGACACTCTGACATCCAAGTTAAATGGTGTACGATCGAGAAGAACCGAAAAGGTAAAAGAAGCCTAAGAAAAAAAAGAATATAAGAGATTACAATTAGAACCCCCATAATGAATTTTACAGATCATATACAATTATTTTACTAATTAGACCTAATCCAATACGTTATCGGATAAGTGAAGCCTTAAGCTCATAACACACATAATTATTTTAAACCCAATCAACTTACCCGTTATTGTAACCAATAAGTTGTGAGATCAATATGCTCTTTTTTATATTAACTTAAAGAGAAGTGATTTGTAGAACATACAATTAGAACCCCCATAATGAATTTTACAGATCATATGCATATATGCTTCAACGAGAGGTTCGATAATATAACATACAAACCTTCATAATTGAATAAGATAGAAGATGATAAAAACGTACAATCACCATGGTGCAAACACAACCATTATTAAACACAGAAAATAGAAAGGTAGAGATATAACGATAATTATTAACTAATTAGACCACCGTACAAACCATACACATCTAAGTTTATGTGTATGTAAGTTTATGTGTATGTTTAAGCCTCAGGCAGCGAGGTGTTTCTCAAGGTCTTTGGAGAGATCATTGAAAAACTCAAGCAAGGTGTGAGGGTCTATAATTTCATCATGAATCTTCTCATACTCCACACTCCAGCGAATTACGCTTTCCTTATCACCATTTGGAATGCATTTGATAGTTATCCTGAAGTTCTTGTAATGCTCCATAAGGTCTCCTTCAAGAACTTTGAATGTGATGGTATTATTCTCATCATCTATGGCTTCTACTAATTCTTTGGCAACTTTAGGTTTCCCATCTACAACAACATGCAATTTCAACAACATAATGTAAAAATTAACAAGTTATATATATATATATATACACATGCAAGATAATTCTAATTATATATGTGTGTATACGTGGTGCGCTCTGATAATTAATGATATGAACGTATATATATATATATATATCGAGAGAGAGAGATTCTCGGATTAGGACAATTTGAGAGTTTTAGACCTTTAATCAGAGGGTAGAATTCATGTACTACTGTGGATTTTTGTGTACACATACGCATATGTGCATAAGAAGTTGTATTACCGTGGAAATATTTCCAGCAGATGACAGAACCCACAGCACCCCATTCACCTTCATGGAGATCACAACCCTGAACGAAGTCAGAGGCATGATTGGAAACGTGATGAGGTCTGTGCTTGAAGATTTCATGGAACTTCGTTGATGGAGCATTGATTTCTACGTCTGTCTCCAGCTTTCCCGCGAGACAAGACATTTTTTCTTGTGGTTGATTTTCCTGTAGCCAATCACCTAATAGCTGAGAAAAACTGATGAGTGTTAAGAAAATGTTGGTAGAGAAAGGCTTCTCCCATTACCATTTATATAGAAGAAATCATTGCTCAGTTCTGATCAAGTGGCTGATATTATGACAAAAGTCTTACCAAGCCCACGGTTTCTAGCACTCAGAAGCAAGCTCAATGTTCGAGATCCCCCATTTCGCTTGAAGGGGGATGATAACGTACAACATGATAACGCTCATCATGAAATAAGATAATGTATAGCGTGGGATGTCTTGATAATATGTCCATTTATCTTTTGTAAATATTACGATAATATGTGGTGTATACTCATAGTTATCTTCACCTGCTATTGAGGTGTTCTATTATGTATCAAGCGGTGTATTTAAAACACCAGTGTAACTTTGTGAAATACAAGAGGCTTTACAAACTCTCTGTTCTGTGCACTTACTGCATATTTGTTTTTTAATTCTTTCAAACGATATTTTTATTCACTATAATCATCGAGGATTTGTGGTTCATATTAATTTTTCTTTGTTATCCATTCTTATAACTCCAACTCACTGCATGTGGAACCATCCCTTGAATTATTGATGTTCCTCCCTTGAATTATTGGTTATATTTATTGCAATTTTACAAACACTGAAACTAAAATCTATTATAAAATATTTCTGTCGGCAATACTTGTAGAATCCTATGTATACGACTAAAATCTTTCCCAAAGCTAACTTTTTTACTCTCTCTTAGTACGTAGTAACAAATTTCACACACTCTGACGTCCCATTATCTTCCTATAGTTAATTGTTTCTAGTATTTGTTTTATCTTTTTTTTCTTCTAGGTTTGTCAAAAACCTTTAGTGACTGCGCATCAAATAGACTGACTGAGCCAGGTTACCAAATCCTTCAATCCACGTCTTTATATATGAATTTCTTTTTCTTTTCTTTTAATTACCTTTTAATTTAGCCAAATTTCGGTTAGAATCCTATTAATTTTTTTTTTCAATCCATTTGATTGAAGTAGGATTCTGTCCCCTAATGTTTCTAAAATTTTGATATACTTGATGGACAAAGTACCTTCCTTTTTGAAGCTTTTCAACTTTGTGTTTAGCACATAAAACTTTGCTTTTTGTAAATTAGATTTACCATCAACCCTGAGAGAGCAAAAAAAGGAATGAAACCTTTCAGGGTGATTGGAGATCTTCTTTGCAGAATAACAGTATATCATCAGCATAATTTTATACTGTTTTCCTTGGGTGTTAACTAATTAAGTTACTATATATGGAAACGCTATTAAAATTATGTCTAACGTAATTTAATTAGTATATGGTTACATCTCATTAATTTACAGCCATTTTTATTTTTTTACCCCATTAAATTATGTACTACTTTTTTTTTCACTAAATTAGTAAGGTAAATGCTTGAAAAAATATTTGGGATCCCAAATTTTAGTATTTCAAATGAATTCTAAATTACATGGTAAATGTAATATCATTATTCTTGTCGTATTCATTAATTAAAATGACAATAAAAAATATTTATGGTACTATCGATGGTTCAAAGCAAACATAAAATAAATTTATGAACATTAATTTTTAGAGTTCACATTTTTTAAATAGAATTTTAACAAAAAAAAATCTAAATATATATATATATATATATTTAATTAGGATAGCATGCTAATTTTTTCAAATATTTGCCTTTAATATTTTATTAAATAATATTTGCCATATTATTTCAATGCAGCTGAGATCTCCAATTACTTTAAATTTGTATTTTGTTAGTGTTGACTACCTTTTTAATTTCTTAAGCCTCCCCCGTCAACCAAAGACCACAAAGGGGTTAGAGGTCACACTGATAAGGTTCACCGGCGAAGACACTCCTACACCCACATTAAATGGTGTAAGATCAAGAAGATGAATAAAAAAGATAAAAAGAAGTTTGAGAAAGAAGAATATGAGAGATTAAGTGACCTAACCTTACCATTTTTTCTTTACTTTTTTTTTTTTTTTTATATCTTGGGATCTGTATCTTGCCATGTGTCTCTTAAGAGGTTTGATATCTGTCTTTGTTTTCCAGAAAAGCCATGTGACAGCCCCCATTGGTTACATTGGTGAATAATGGTTATTTGCAGCTGAGGATTCGCTTTTGGAGTTATACGGCCGTGTGTTCCCAATTATGAAGTCCGATGCCATGTTTTTTTTTTGGTGAATTGTCCGATGCCATGTTAGATGGTCATTTTGGTGAATAATGGTTACTTTTTCCAAATGCATACAAGTTCCATTATATATTGTATATATTTATTTTTGTTTTGGTATGTCTAAAGAGTTTTGTTAAATGCAAAAACTAACTCTTTCCAAATACATACAAGTTCAATTATATATATATATATATATATAGTATAAGAGGTGTATTTAATTAAAATTTTTATAAACTTTTATAATTTTTTCTTTTTAAACCATAATTTTTATGGATTTTTATATATTTTTGTAACATTATAGAGTTTATAAAATTTTAAAAAAAATTTATAGACATTTATAAACTTTAATTTAAAGACTTTTATGAATTTCGAGAAACTTTCACAAATATTTAAATTTTATTTATTAAATTCTTTTTATATAATAAATTATGAAGAAAACCTTTTTCTATTAATAAAAATAATAAATAAATTATTTAAATTGTTTACAAAGAGGCTCATGTCAAGATGAGTTGCAACACAATCATAGCAATACCCAGAGTATTCTTACCTCAATCATACCACTTCTAGCTGCAGATATAGAAACGTCAATAAGGAAAAATATGTGGTGTTTATAAAGAATAATCAAAGATAAAGGAAACAGAACAACCATGTATCCATTGCACCAGGGGAACTTAGCAACCAAAATATATTTACTTCATGTAGAAAATTTTCATAACCAATAAGAGTTAAATAGATAAAAGTTTGAAGAACAGAGATAGAGTCAAAAGTCAATTATTTTTGTATGAAATTTGATAAAAATTTTAAAGCTGAATGAAGGAAAAAAAATAAAATTTGAAATTTATATTTTCCATCAAAAAGTCTATAAAAGTCTATTATGTGATAAAATTTATAAAAGTCCTTTTTTTTATACTACTAAACTTTTATAAACTTTTTAAATATTTTAATTAATTACATTTTAATTTTTATAGACTTTTTAAAAGTTTATAAAAGTCTATTAAATACCATCAGACTTTTATAGACTCTTTAAAAGTTTGAATTAAATAACAATAAATTTTTTAATTTTATAAAAATTTATAAAAATTTTAATTAAATACACTCCCTAAATTTACCTTCAAATAAAATTACTAAAAAAGACATTAAACTTTACTCAAAATAAACTCAATCAACAAGAAAATATACGGAGAAACAAATATATTTATAAGATTAAAGAACAAATACATGAAATTTAAATCTAATTATAAAACTACACTGTAATCCCCCCCACCTCCGATTAATATTGGAAAAAAAAAAATCCAAACTCCAACCAAATGGATATAATTATTATAAAAGCTTATAAATTATATAATACTAATAATAATACGGTGATACCAAATAAAAATTTTAATTAAATACACCCTCTCTAAATTTACCTTCAAATAAAATTACTAAAAAAGATATTAAACTTTACTCAAAATAAACTCAATCAACAAAAAAATATACTGAGAAACAAATATATTTGTAAAATTAAATAAAAAAAAATGCATGAAATTAAAATCTAATTCTAAAACTACACACCTCCAATTAATATTAGAAAAATAAATAAATTTCAAACTCCAACCAAATAGATATAATTATTATAAAAGCTTCTAAATTATATAATACTAATAATAATAGGGTAATACCTAGTAGATACTATCACTAAAATCTTTCCCAAAAATAAATGTCCACTCACAATACACTTTAAGTACAATTTTGGAAAACAGTACTCGTCCGATAGTTATATTCGTTCAATGATTTCTAATATGAATTATTTTATTTCCTCTTATTTCTTGGTTTGCCAAATTGAAAATTATAAACAATGGAAGTCTTTGTCAAATCTTCTTAGCTATGAAGTCTTTGTAAATCTATAGATTGAGACAGGCTATCAAGCAGTCATACCACGGGTTTCATGCTTGCATACTTTTGTTTTTCGTTTTTGTTTTATTTATAATTTTAAAAAAAAAGCCTTAATGGTTCCAACTGATGATGTATTAATGTTATAGTTTTATATTTTTACAAGTTTCTTGCAGTGCTTAGTCAAGTTTCTACGGAAACATTATTGAAATCAATAATGAACTTTAATTAGTGCTTGATTTGGTTCAACAACTTGTTTTATTTTATTTTATTTTATTTTATTTTTAACTTTAGTGATGATTTGGATGGTTACTGTGTGGAATTCATATTAATAAAGTTAAATTTCAAAATTGCCCCCTATAATTTAACCTTCTTTTTGCAGAATTACCATAGTATTTATGGAAATTACGTTATAGTCCGATCCCCTCAAATACCATATATTTTAATCAAATGTCATTCAGCCTACGTATATACTTTTTTGTAAAATAATATTTTTAACCCTCTTATTCTTACATATAAAAGTTAAAACTATTTAAATTATTTGATTTTCTTGTAAAACAACATAGTTAAACATATTTTTGTTCATTTAAAGATTCATCTCTATATTAGTTTTTTTTTTTTTAACATATATATATTCCGCCCCCTTCAACTTTCTTTTCTAAAGTTGAGATTTTACGCTAATATATACATTCTTCATCCATATACATGTCAAAGTTTTTTTTTTTTTTCCTCTCACTATAGAAACTATTTTTTTTTTCTCGATGCTAATGTTCTTCAACTAAATACAATATCAAAAACACAGTCCTGTTATCATTTTGTGCTAGTTAATAAAAACAAAACTTTTCATTATAATATACATGAAAATAAATTGTGTTGTATATCTTTATTATTGAGAGATTACGATAACTAATAAAATTACATATTTATAATTCATTATATATAACCAATAAAAATTTATCATATTACTTATTTTGCAACTTGCAAAACTTTATGAAATAGCTATAATAGATTAAAAAATAGCCGAAGGTATATATAATATATACACAATTATGAACAAAGATAAGACAGAGACAGTATGAGGTGGTTTCGTTCGAGAAGATCACGATTTCATCGATTTGATTTCACCAAAAAAAACGATAATATAAATTAATTAATCTTTTGTGGTTGAGGAAAGTTGAGGTCATTTTTGTGGTCATTTTGATAATTGGAGCCAAACTGGCAGTGCCACCATAGTCAAATGCCCTTTCTTATTATTAATATTATCATTTTTAATAATACAAGTTGTTTATCCTGAATTTTAATAATAATAATAATAATAATATGTTTCAATTTACTTTCTTTTTTTTTGTCTTTTCTCACTACATTTTCATATATACACAATATATATATATATATATATTATATAAAACTTTGTATTAAGAACCACCTTAAGAACCACCAAATCAGTGAAAACAAAGCACACAAAAAGCTCTAGAAGGGATTAAACAGCAGCTACAAGTCGCTCAAACATGTCTAACAATAATAGACTCGGAGAGATCCCCAATTGAAGATTCATCACAAAAATAACGAACAGTTATTTGCTAAGTTAAATTTAGCAGAAATATCAGCCAGGACATTGGCCTCTCTACTGTTTCAATTGATTTTCCAGTCTGTACGATCAAACCGATTCCTCAGATTCTGAACCTCAAACCAAGTGGGATCACTCTGACCACCTCCTTTGCATCTGAAATTCATAAAATGTCTTTCCAACTTCAAATTTGAGCACGAAGAGAAGCCCATTCCAGTGCTTATATATGTATATTTGATCACAAATAGGACGTTTATCAATTTACAAATAATTGATATATTTTTATAAGTTTGTTCTACATATATATATATTATACATGTTTAATTATATATTGTAAAACAAACAAGAAATTTAAATTTAAATTAAGATTGTTATAACTTTTACAAATATTAAAGAATACTATTGTATTTGCTAAACAAAGGTGAGGTAAAGTTTGGAAATATTCTACTTGCACATGAACACACAATTTTCAAGAACAGCCATCCCCATTATCAAAATCATTTTCCTTCTTAGCTTTGCTTCTGTTATCATTATTTTTCCTTCTTTTTTTTCTTTTTAATTTTTTTCAATTTCCCGAAATGCCAGGAAAGATAATATACAAGTTATTGAACCAGGTTAATTAAATAATAAATGTATTGATAGAAGGAAATATAAATAATTGAACAGAAATAAAATTCAAATAGATATTTTTATAAATTTCATAAATATTGAATATACCTGAACAACAGGTTCGATAATGCCCATAACAGAGAGCTATAACATACAAGCCTTCATATATAATTCAATAAGATAGAAGATGATCAATACGAACGTACGATCACCATAACATACAAAAGCTTTATTAGACACACATAAAACAGAAAGATAGAGATAGACATAAATATTAATCAAGACCACGACATACACAAAGGGCTATATATATATATATATATATATATATATATATATATCATACACAAAGGGCTATATATATATATATATGTATATATATATGTCTGTTTATGCCTCAATGAGGTGTTTTTCAAGGTCTTTGGAGAGATCATTGACAAATTCAATCAAGGTGTGAGGGTCTACAATTTCATCATGAAGCTTCTCATACTCCATAGTCCAGTGAATTACACTTCCCTGACTATCTTTTGGGTTACATTTTAATGTCACTCTGAAGCTCTTGTAGTGCTCCATAAGATCACCTTCAAGGATTTTGAATGTTATGGAATTGTTCTCGTCGTCTATGGCTTCCACCAACTCCTTTGCAACCCTAGGTTTCCCATCTATTTTCACGTACGATAAAACATCATAAACTTTAATAAATTAAATGTCTTATATATAATTTACACAATTACATATCTATATATACGTTCGTATAAGATATATAAGAAATTAAGTTTGTGTTAATTTACCATGGAAATATTTCCAGACTATGATAGAATCAACAGTGCCCCATTCACCCTCATGGAGTTCACAACCTTGAATGAAGTCAGAGGCATGATTGGAAATGTGATGGGGTCTGTGCTTGAAGATTTCATGGAACTTCGAAGCTGGAGCTTTGATTTCTACGTCTGTCTCAAGCTTTCCCACGAGAGAAGACATTTTTCTTGCAGATGATTTTCCCAGTAACCAATCACCTATATAAGAGCTTAGAGAAAATTAATGAAGAGGATCGGGAAATGTTGGTGGAGAAAAGCTTCAGTTCATACCATTTATATAGAAGATCATCAACTATTCTGTATTCACTAACATTGATTCCAAGAAAATAATTTATTGGTGGCAGCTACGTACCCCGAACCAAATTAGTCCCACACTCAAACGGTAGGGGGTACTCAGTGAAAAATTAAAAATAACATTGATTCTATATGGTCATGAAACTCATGTAGGTGATCTGTATCAATGATATGACACCACCTCTCAAAATGGAACGATCCCTTAAATTGATGCGAGATATTAGTTGTTTACAATAAAAAAAATTTTATCCCATTTAATAATTTGCAATATTGCACCATATAATATTTTTTTATTTTTGGTTACAAATGGGACCAGAGGTCCAGAAAATTAAACAGCAATCAATCTGGAGTCCACAAGTACCCATTTCTAATAAAATATCCAACTCCCATGGTACTCCCTAATATTTCTTTTTGGTAAAACCATGGTACTCCACTGCTCCCTAATAAATAAAAATCATTGCACCATAATGTTAGGTAAGCGCTACATTAAAATCCTACCCACTCTCTTTCTCTCTCTCTGTCTCTCTCTATATATATATATACTCAATAAAACTTTTCTTTATACATTATATAATTTCATAATCCGTTATGTCTTCATTGGTTGGTGATGACATATAATTAAAAAAAATTAAGATATCTATTACATGCAACTAATAAAAGTATGCCGAATAGATTGTGTTGTAATATAAATTAAATTATATTGAATAATATTACTCATATAAATATATATGTATTATTTTTATTTTGTACAATTATATATATATATATAGATGTATTATTCTTATTTTTATACTATAATTGTACATTCGTATATATATTATATATTAAAAAGTATAGATATACAAAAAAAAAAACTGAAACTAAAATATAACTAGACTCTTAATATACCTATATATAAATATAGACATCAATTATATTTTAAATATTTTTTATCAACTATATGTATTAATATGTATAATACATATATAGACATCCATTTTTTAAAATAAATTCTTAAAACTAACTTCTATAAAAAATAATAACAATAACATTTTACTCGCCATCTATACACACAGTTTTGAAGAACACACATCCCCAATATTAAAATCATTTCCCTTCTCAATCTTTGCTTATTATTATTATTATTATTATTATTATTATTATTATTATTATTATTATTATTATTCCTTCGTTTTTTTTTTTGGTCAATTTTCCGAAATGCCAAGAAAGAGAAAATATAAGCGATTGAACCAGGTCAATTAATCATTTAATCTCACACAATTCACACGGGTACTTCTTTTCTTTTTTTTCTGCATGCTTTTCAGTAATAAAGGGCAATAAAAGCAAAAATAAAATGTAAAAGGGTATTACTGTAATTTTTCAAAATACAAAATCATATTTTAAACTGTTTTTTATGACAATGCACTCATGAACTTTCATCTTTATTGTATATTACCCCGAATTTTGATTTTGATACCATAATTTTTTAAAATTTCAATTCGATGCACCATACTTCTGCTATCAAATCTGTTAAATTTTGACATTCTTTTTTGCCATATGAAGGTAAAATGAAATTTATAAAAAAAAATTATATTCTTCCTTGAAATTTTAACACTAATGCTCTTAAATTATACATAAAATTACAAATTATATTATGCACAAAGTTGCAAATTATCTTTAAATTATACACAAAGTTGCAATTTAGTCCACAAAGGTGTATGTTTACCTTAAACATAATATTTTCTTAATTGTTCAAAAATATTATTTTTGTCGAGTGATTTAAATTAATTTATTTTTTATATACTATTAATTATCTTAGCTTTTAATAAAAAAATCAAACAATTAAAATTACACTATGTTATGAGTATGGGTAATTTATAATTGTTTTAAAATTTAGGATATATGCAAATTGCCCTTAATTCATAAAAACATTATAATTTTAAATGTTTGCATATATTTTTTTATGTTAATGTTAAGGTAATTTACCATATATGAAAAAATAAATTAATTTGAATTATTCTGGTAAAAAAATATTTTTGAACAATTAAAAAAATTACATATTTAATGTAAAAATATACATTTAGAGAATAATTTACAACTTTATATATAATTTTAAAAGGCATTAGAGCCAAAATTCTGAGTAATAATATAAATTCTATTTTTTACTTTTATTCGCATGGTAAAAAGGGGCCAAAATTTAAGAGAGTGAGAGTAGAAGAAGTTGGCGTCTCGTATCAAATGAAAATTTAAAAAATTATGCTATCAAAATTGAAGTTGAAAGTACAATATATCAAAGGTGAAAGTTCATTTAGAATTACTATAATAATAATTAAAAAAAACTTTAATTTTAAAAAATTGTCAGGATTGAGGGGTGTTATAAGGCAATCCGTATATCTTAAAAGTATGGCCCAAGTTTTAAATATGAATGTGATTTAAAATAACTAATGTATTGCTATGAAGTCCGTATTATTTGCATTAAAAATAATGAGTACATATGTCCCTCCTTGCATTCTTATTTATAGAAAAAATCATGTATTAGTTGCCAATTTGCCATGCAGATACCTTTTCTTCTTTTAAAAATCCTATTAATCCATACCGCACAAATATTTCTCTTTCATTTTCTTCATTTTGATATTAGTAAAAACATATTAAATCATATATCTGACAAATCACTTTGAAATTATTACATGATTTTTTTTCTAGATCAAATTAGCTATATTAAGAGTCCGTTTGAAATTATTTATATAAATAATATTTTTCACAAATACTTTTTATTTAAGCATTTTTATAGAATATGTGCTTCTAAAAAACACTTAAAATGTTTTTTAAATATTTTATAATTTTTACAAAATATATTTTAATTTTTTTATTAAAAAACAGTTTAATTTTAATTTTGTATACAATGAAAATTATTTTTCAGGACATTTTATTTCTTTAAATTATTCCTATGTCTTTTGGTAGTCCAACGGAAATCTGCCCAACAATTAATAGTGACATAAATCATAGAGTAGAAAATCAATTTTGGGATATTATGGCCCACTCCATTTTATAATTGGAACGTGCAATGACGTTTGGTGTACGTGCAGACAGTATTTAAAAAATCTAGATTTTCTGTTCTCTTATTTTATTTTATTTTTTGTTTGGACACAGATTTATTGTTTTATTTTAATTTTTTAATTTAAATGAGATTGAGTTGTTACTTCAAAGGTTAAATTACACAAATATTCTTCATAATTTAAAATTTTACAGACGTGCCATGTTCGTTATCCTGATGTAATTTAGACGATGCGCACCGGGAAAACCTGCCTACATGGAACTTTGAAGCTGGAGCTTTAATTTCTACGTCTGTCTCCAGCTTTCCCATGAGAGAGTGCATTTTTTTTTTTTTTCTTGCAGAAGATTTTCCTAGTAACCAATCAACTTATAGCTGAGAGAGAAATTTGATAAAGAGAATCATGAAATGTTGGTGGAAATACAAAAAGGCTTTGGCCATTACCCTTTATGTATAGAAGAGATCAATAACTGCTTAATTCAATTAAATTGATTCTATAGGGTCACGGAGCTCATGTAGTTTATATATGGCAGAAATGATTTCATGAACTATGTAGTTTATATATATTGAATTATAGCCACACGGCAAATTATTAAATATGGGTAAAAAAAATATATGATAATTATTATTTTTTATTTTAATTGTCATTAAACACCTTATGAATTAATCAATTTTATAAAATATATAAAGTATATAGTCCAGAAAAGCAGCTCATGTAACAAGTGAAATAATATCAATATGCTCATGTAATTAACCGCTGGGTTTCGTGAAATGATTCTCTCTTCTATTTACTCCTATAGGCCTGAATAGGCAAACCCGTCTAAAAAAATTACGGTTGATTAGAGAGGGATATATATATACATATATATATATATATATATATATATATGATAATCTTTTAAGAAAAATTATAACTTTTTATATTTTGATTATAATAATTCATCAATCTTAGTTAATTTTACTTTGTTTTTTTTTTTAATGAAGTTTTTCCCGTGCTCTTATTTTATTCTTTATATAATTTTTTTTTTAATACTTGGTTAATACCCTAATAACGCTTCGTGGAAAAGGGAGCTATTAGGGCAACTCGACCTCCAACCGGGACTCATGGAGTTACAAAATCTGGTTAACAAATGACCTCCAAGCTATTCTTGAGAAATCTATTACTGAAACACAAATTGAATCCAAGCAGGAGAGGCTCATTTTTTATTTATCAAAATAAAAAGGCACAAAATTTTATACTCAAATCGTGGGATTGACACTTTTGATTTCCGTCTAAACATAAGGTGGATCTATAAGTAGGAGTGGCAACCGGACGAGGCATGCCACTTCCTGTACCCCGCCCCATTAGAAATTTTCTCACCCCGTCCCCATCCCAATCTTTGATTATGTGGAGTCAGGGCAGGGATATCTTCGCCTTGTATTGTTTTATTTTTCTACTACAAAATTAAAATACAAATAAAAAAAATAATGTGTTATCATTTATTCGTGTGCTGTGTAATAAAAAATATAAAAAATATTAAATTTTAATATAATTATAATATATATAAATTAAAATATAATATATATATATATATGGGGTGGGGATATTGCACACCAGCCACCCTCGGGTAAATAATTTTACCCTCCTGCCAACTTAATTAGGTGGAAAATCCCACCCCAAATGGAGTGGAACGGGTCTTGGTAAATTGCCACCATTATCTATAGCTTAAAAGTGTGTACTTTGAGTCTAGCTAGCGTATTAGCAGGATCAAATTTATATTTTTGATCAAAATTTTAAATATAGAGAAAATGCTATAATTGAATCAAATTAAAAATTAAATACTCTTGATTGAAAAAGAAAAAATTTAAAAGAGCTTCAATAGAAATCTAACCATAGAAATCTAACCAATTAGAAGGTACGAAAGTATATTAAACTTTTTTATTATATTACATTATGAGTTACAAATACAATATCATCCATAAGAGGAAGAACGAGTACAAATATAAGACTCAACAAAGAGGCTATAGATTAAACATACAAACTATTTAATAATTTAACAAAAGAGAGAACACGAAAAGAACCGCCACGAGGACATACACACGCATATATATGTTACTCAAACATAAATTTATTAAACACAGTACGTATGTACACGTACTAAGTAACAATTCATTGGGAACACATACGTATAAAAGACAAGGTACATCTATGGACCTTGTATGTATATACGTATTTGTGGTTTATGCATTGACAAGGTAATTTTCGAGATCTTTGGCGAGATCAACTATCAACTGAAGCAAGGTGTGAGGGTCTATGATTTCACCGTGGAGCTTCGTACTCCAGAGTAAAGTGAATTACACTTCCTCGTCATCTTTTGGGATAGATTTAATTGTGACTCTTAAGCTCTTGAAGTGCTCCAAAAGGTCACCTTCAAGTACCTTGAATGTGATGGAATTGTTTTCATCATCTATGGCTTCCACCAAGTCCTTAGCAACTCTTGGTTTCCCATCTACATGTCATTCCCATACATATTTCATGTAAAAAGAATTAATAAAGATTAAAAGAAATTAGTCAGACACAACATAATAGAAACAAATTAAGCCTTAATTAAAGTTTACACTTTACAAGATTTTCTATGCGGGAATTTAGCTATTGCATATCATTTAGCTATACCATGGACTTGTCATTGAAGGCTTCGCTGTTTTGTCACTATATATCACGATAATAACTATAGTTTTATTAGACTAATTATTTAATGAATGTGATCGTTAATTTTTTTCAAATTCATGAAAATATACAATTAATTAATTAGATAATAATAAGATAGGAACTAAGTTAATTTAAATATAATTAAGTTGATCTTACCGTGGAAATATTTCCAATAAAGTACAGAACCAACAGCGCCCCATTCACCTTCATGGAGTTCACAACCTTGAATTTTGTCAGAGGAGACTTCGGAAATGTGGTGTGGTTTGTGCTTGAGGAGTTCATGGAACTTTGAAGCTGAAGCTTTGACTTCTACGTCTTTTTCCAGCTTACCAACGAGGGAAGACATTTCTCTTGCAGATAATAATTTTCCTAGTACCCAAACAACCTAATAGCAAAGAAAATTGATGATGAGGGATAAAGGCTTTCCTCTATTGATCTTTATATAGAGAGGATATAGAGTGGAGAGGATGCTCTAATTGAATGAAGATTAAATTTATTTTTTTTCTTTTACTTTTTAATGCTGTTCTCTTTTCCTTTTGGTTTCTCAAAACTTACATTTACAACGGTGTGAGGAAAGAAAAAATATATTTTTTCTTTTAATTAAGGCTCTCTGCCGACTAAAACATCAAATCGATCTGTCTTGTCATATTAATAACTATTGCTAATAATTCGCAGGCCATATAACACGTGTAGGAAGGGAAATATTTATACAAAAAATATAGGGGCCAGAGAGACATCGACTACCTCAAAAAAAAAAAAACAAAATGAAGAGAAAAATTAGAAAAAAAGAAAAGAAAAAGAGAGAGATCGATCGAGGCAGAAAGTAAGTACATGGTTTTGGTTTCAAATGATACTTGAGTAATAATATAAATTAGGATTTGATTCGCGTTAACACCTCTGGTTTTGACAAAATTTAATTATTAAAGATAGAATTAAGATTTAACTTAATTTGACACGTCAATTGCTGATACTTCAGCTTAAGTTTTAACAATTTTTTTTTTAAATATATATATATATATATATATATATGTATATTTACTTCTTTCTTTTTCTTTTTTTAACGTGACAGTTTTATGTTCAATTGTACTATATTAATGTGGAAAGGGATATGTAGTGCAACATAAATGAAATTTAATTTAACTTTAAAAATATGAATACAATTTATAATATTTGAAAAAGGGAGAACAGATAGAGAGATTATTCATGTTTGTTATTTTTCTTTCAGTTAACCACAGCCATTGTAATGTTAAAAAAAAAAAAAAAAAAAAAAGTCATTGTACTAATCTGACGGTTGACAGGTTTGCAGCAAGTAGGATGGCCCATGTTTCAAAATTGGAAGCCAATTTCTAATTGGCAAGACGCTGATTAGAATTTTTTGAATATTAATTAAATAGTTTAATTAATCAACTTTTAAACTAATTAAATTATGTATAATTTTAAAAAAAAAATAATTAAAAATAAAAAATAATTATATTATATCCTAAATAATTTTTTACTAGAGCCTCTATCAATTGCATGTCCTTGCATATTTAATATTGTCATCTACTTTTTTTTTTTTTTTGTAAACATTGTATTTTATCTATAAACATAAACATTGAAAAATTCAATTAAATCATATAGGTAGACCAATTAAAAATTAATATCTATATATTTTACGGAATTATTAAGTGATCGTGTTTCTAAACGATAACTAGCTAGCCAATTATTTTGATTTTGCTGTTTATATAAGACAATATATAATTTTAAATATTTTTAAATTAGATAAGCAAAAATTTCATTTATAGCTTTTATATTATCAACAAACAATTTCAAATGTTACCCCACATAAAAAAAAAAAAAAAAGAAAAAGAAAAAAAAAAGAGACAATTTCTAATAGAAATTTCCTTTAATTTCTTTACTCTTTCTGTTGAGGGTTCCTATGTATGTCACAAACAATTAATCGAGAATTAAATTATGGATAATATAAAAGCTATTTTGGACGTTATGATGTGTGGTGATTCAAAAGGAGCTATGTTAATTGGTATCTTGCTGCTGGCACTATCTCTAAAAATAGCCATAAACGTCAATTTCAGTTTTCTTTCTTTCAAATCTTTAATTATGAAAATTTCATGTTAATATGGAGCATTTTATTTATCTGGAGGGTTCCTGTATATGTCTCTTTTTCTTTTTTTTTTTTGGGTAATAAAAACTTGTATTCCACCGAGAGAACACACAGAAAACCTCACCAAATTGGAGGATTACACTGGGGTAGCCCCCTGATCAACCAGAGCCTTTCCAACAATAGAGGGAGGCAAATCCCAAAGAGCAAATTCATCAACAGAAAGACAAGAATTATTTGACAAGGAAGATTTTGCAACCTCATCAGCAAGCTGGTTTGTGCACCTCCTCTGCCTACCAAGCTGCAAACGAGGGTTCTGAAAATTACTCCTAATAGATAAAATTCTATCAAAAGAAAACCAGCCAAGTATATGTATTTGTCTTTAGCCAAGTATTGTTTCAACTGAAACCGACTCTTCTATGTCCCAAACCTACCCATCTATCATTAGCGAACATGGCCAGCGCCTCCTATTTATCCAATATTTGTTACTTTGATTATTATTAAATATATATATATATATATATATATACGCATTTCATTACCAATTTTAATTATAACTTTTTGGATAATTGACCAAGTCATTAATATGAAGTTCAAAGCCGAAATACTACCTTGATTGATTTTCTTAAAAAATTAAACTTTGAATGTAAAACTTTTATTTTAATTTGTGACCAAACAATATTATCAAACACACTTTTTAAATTTTAGTTTTCCCCCGCTCAGTTTCTAATTAATAAGCATTGACTAACAGTGTTAAAATTTGACTAAATTGTAGTGCAATTTTCCAAAATAGGATGGAAATTCTGCACACAAAAAAAATAATAATACAAGGGGCTATTTTGAAATTTATCATCTTTTAAAAATAATTTTTATTATTTAGTTCTGTAATTAATTAATTCTAGACAATAAAATGTGAATTATTTAATAATTTGATTGATTTATTAACATTTTTCTTTCATTTGTCAATTTTCCCACTTCCATTATTAGTTTTAAATTATAATTATTTTTTATTAGACCATTGAGGCACAATGTCTTCGGCCCCAATGCTGGAAAGATCTTCAAACCGACTAAGATTCTTCTTTAAATATTAAAAAAAGAAGATTCTTCTTTAGAGCTCGGTCTAACAAGGCAGTGGACCTGAGTTTATATTCCAATATATATATATATATATATATATATATATATACTACGTACACAATTATTTTATTTTTTACTGTTCAGATTTTCTATTAGTTTTAAAACAGTTCATGGTGAATGGGGAGATTCTGAAAATTATATATATAAGAAAAAAAACAGAAAACAATGACAAAATAGTAGAACGCATGCAATAAAACCGATAATGTATAAATTAGATACACAATAATATCAACCATTTATACAAGAGAGAATGACTGCATGTACATGCCTCACCAAAGAGCTATGAATTAACATACAAACCCCTTTCATGATTAATTAATTTATTACACACACCTACACATACTTATTAATAAATATAGTTATAATATCACATGCATATTATATATATACACAAGGTATCTACTATCTAGGTAGAGATGGGTATATATGTATGTAGTGTGGTTTATGCACTGACAGGATGATCTTCAAGATCTCTGAAGAGATCAGACATTAATTGAATCAAGGAGTGGGTCCATGATTTCATCATGCAACTTCAACAAACACCACAATATATATTGCATCCATTGAATGACTTTGATGATGAAAAACGTGTCAAAAGTTCAACAAACACCACAATGAAAGGCTGAAAGCTTTTAGCTAATTTTAACGATGGCCCACATTGCAACTAAATTGTAAATAGAGGCCTCAAAACGCAACTTTTGAAACCAGTGTCTGAAATGTATTTTTGTCAAACCAAGTGCTACTAAAGTGTAATTTTCTAATTAAAAGTAGCCACAGTTTTTAAAAATTAAATTACATATAGCTCTAATATACATCCAATATTGATGTTGATTATACCCTTAGTTATGTAATTGGGAACTTTTATTGATCCGAATTTGCAATTGCCTTCTGTCTATTTAACGACATTGATATTGATCTAGCTATAGTAGGTATACTATACCAAACCTTTTTTAACTTCTTCCATGCCTAATGTTGATAAATAATTTCGTCCCATGAATTATTATCAATAATTGAAAAAATAAAGCACACATTAAGTCTATATTTTCTTTCCTGGAACGATGTATAAAAGATCGATGATATACCTGTAATTATGCGATGGACATTCATCGAATAAGTTTGCGTAATAAAACTATCGTTAAGATTATTACTTTTACGAAAAAAATTTACTTTTGAATTGATATATTCCTTCAAAGATCTCTCTATAAGTAATAAAATAGATGTCCTCATAGGACAGCCTCGTGGCTTTTCAACTGTTTCCTCAGTCGAATTTAAGTTTCGAATCCCCTACTGTAAAATAATAATAGTAAGTGCAATGACATATATATTTTGTGATGTAGAGAAAACACATTATGTGTACACAATACATGCCTCAAATTCTCAAGTTGTAGCTAAATTACAGATATTATGTAGCAAAATGCTCACATACCACAACATTGGACTGCTAAATTTAACACAAAAGAAGATGATAATGAGAGTCAGGAAAGCGTAACTCACTTTACTATACAATACGAGAAGCTTCATAATGAAATCATAGACCCCCACACCCTGGTTCAGTTTATGGCTAACCTGTAAAGATCTTCGGTTTCCGGTCCATTTTGCTTTGTTATATAATATGCATGTGTACAAGTGTAAGAGAGCCAAGACATGCAAAGAAATATCTGAGCTGACATGGCACCAAGACATGCAAACATATTCCGCGTAGCAACCTGGACATTAATAGTATTCAAAACCAGATAGCCTCCCACCTACTTCGAAACTACAAGAATTACTCTAAAATGGCCTCGTTATGGCTAATACGTCAGAGAGCCAGCTAGCTGCTTGTCACTTCTCAATCTTATCTCATCCATATTTATATGCCACTGTGATCTGGCAGACTTTCAATACATATTCATAATATTATATAACTTTTAATATTAAGGTCGTGTTGAATATATATTAATATGGAAGACCTTGCCGGCTGCCTCATCTGGTGACTGACTAATCATTCAACATTATTATATAAATGGACATGCATATTAGGACACTTTTAATCAGCATGATTAAAAGTGAATTATGTATTATTAATTATTATATAATATATATATATATATATATATATATGTATACTCAATATTTATTGTTTGTCGGCAAGTGCTGTTTAATTAGCTAGAATTAGAATTCGAGTAGTTATCACTTTGGTCGAATAAGAAAATTGTATATTTTGGATTGGAAACGTTGGTAATCAAGGAAATGGTGGCCAAAATTTATTATTCAATTCCAAAATACCACATGTTCAGAGAGGATACAAATCCACTATTGTATACATAATTTTTATACAAACTATATTTTTTTGGTTAAATTATACAAACTATATTAGTTGTGAATTCATTGTTTCCCTCATGCGGGTCACATATAATTATCTTCTTCTTTTTAATTTGCTCAATTTCCAATCGGGTAATTTAGTGTGTGGATCGAAGTTATCCTTTGTTCATCATATGGCCATGGATTAGATCTCATTAATGTTTGGTTTTGATTTTGTAAAGTCTCCCACCAATTAAACTCTATGCATATATATAGTCTATCAAGTATGCATAATAATAGTAGTAGCTAATATATATATATATATATATATATATATATATATATATATATATAATTGCAGTTTTAATTTTGGGCTTAAAATGCATTAGAGGCTTTGAAACAAAAACTCAGTTAAGAAAGTGTAACTGTAGTTAATACATATATACATATATTAATGATTTACCCAACAAATTAAAGGTAGTTTGTTTTCAACAAGAGGCTTCATAAAGCACATTATTGGACATTAAATCCATCGTACACACTTTTATTTCACAAACACATACACACATATATATGTAGTAGGAAATACTGCACACGTCGTTGATGAGGATCAAGCGGCTGTTGTTTACTTGGGGTTGATGTTTGATCCTCCGAAAGGTGAACATCAAGATCTTTGGACACGTCAACGCAAAACTGAACCAGGGTGTGAGGGTCTATGATTTCATTATGCAGCTTCTCATATTCAAGAGTCCAGTGCACTATGCTTCCTTGTTTTCCTTGTGGTTTTGGGAGACAGTGAACAGTGATTTTGAAGGTCTTGTAGTGCTCCATAAGATCGCCTTCTATCACTCTGAATGTAATCAAATTGTTCTTCTCATCTACTGCCTCCACTATCTCTTTAGCAACTTTATCTTTATCTACACATTATTAATTCCATAAAAACACCAATATGATAATTTTAACTATAACTTAGGTCCTGTTTGATAATATTTTTTTCTTTTTTTCTCTTTAGCTATGTGCAATTTACTTAGTTGTTTAAATTTTAGTTAGATTCCTACTATGAATTTTAAAGGAAAAACAAAAATATCAAATAAAAACAGTTGGAAATAGTTTTCAATTTGTTGTTTTAATTTAATTTCCATCACATATAGAGTTAATTAAGAGAGATGAGATCTAATTAACAATAACAAACTCCAACTAGTATTTAAACTGAGACAATAATATATATAACTAGGAGGCAAAAAACAAAAATCAATTACAAAATGGTTACCAAATGAGGGGTTAGTTACATGTTGGTCAACAGAATACAAAAGAAGTTCACATATATTTTATATTGAATTTGATCCTCACCTAATTAAAGCATGATCTATATGTTACCATGAATATACATACATATAATATATATATATATATATATATATATATATATAACATCAAAATTACATATAAGTAGGAGTTTAAGGTATGTTAATTACCATGGAAATATTTTTAGATGATGAACCGACCGACAGTGCCCCATTCACCTTCATGCAATTCACAGCCTTGAATTTTGTCAGAGGAAACATTTGATATGTGGTGTGGCCTGTGCTTGAATATGGTATGGAACTCCTCAGGAGAGGCTTTGATATCAACGTCTGTTTCAATCTTACCCACCAGAGACGATGCCATTTTTTTCTGTTGGATTTCGAAAACTATACCAAATATAAGGTACTAAACCCTATTTACAGAGGAAATAGATCAAAAGGAAATGTGTACATGATAGGCTTGGTCCGTGTTCCTTTTATAGACGAGAAATGTGTACTATGGGTAGGTTTCTCTGGGTTATTATTTTCCTGCTTTGCTCATACAGTTCATGTAGCTTCAAATTATTGGAAGCCACGTCAGTGATTGAGATTTGATCCCAGTTCATATAACTCATATCACTTGTCCTTTATTCTATTTTTTCTGCTCTCCAATTACAACTTGATACATATTTATTATATAATTTATTTTTATGTGTCAAATAATAAATTTGTATTAAGTTATAATTGAAGAACAGAGAAAACATATGATTTTGATGTGGATCGGTGCTGTGTTTCCATAATGTTAATTTTATTGTAAATTGGTTCCAATTTTTATTAGTATACATACAATTATTTGTGGTAGGCCATTGTAGTGGTTAGCTAGGCGCGCTAATTAACAAATGCAATTCCAATACTTTTTATTAATCTAACTATTATTTGTTAGAATTACCTGTCTGTACATTGTACATATTTCATTATATGATTTTTTATTTTTTGCTTTTTCTTACTTTATTTTTGCAATTAAAAGTTGTGGATTTCTTGTCTCCTTCAATAATTGCCATAATTAGTATATATCTGTCTATGCATTTATTTATTTATTTCGATAAATTGTCTATACAATTATTAGATCTTGGATCTCAACTCTCTGTAACGATCGATATCTATCAAAGGTAGTTTTTAATTCTTTGTTCAGAATAATAAATGTTTTCTCCAGTAAAAAGCTAATATATATATATATAATTGTTCTAATATACGATGTTGACGTTGCTTATATATGTTAAATGACAAATAATGTGATATATATTTTTAATATTTTTTATTCATTTGGGCTCATATATAATTTTTTAAAATTTTATAAAAATATATAACACTTCATCTGTCGCATACGGCTAATACATCGTAAAGAATATTTTTGTATATATATATATAATTTTCTTTTAATATACTTTTATATATTTTAAGCAATGAGGTAACGTTATTTTTAAAAGATATGTATAAATGATGTGTCGCGTAAAATTTTAAAATTATAAATGAGCCCAAATAAATAAAATATTAAAAATACATGCATCATTTATGTTTAATATATAGAGTATATCAGTAAATTATATATATATTATAACAAAATTAGATGATCCTTATGTTGTATTTATAATGGCTTTCAAGCATATTACGTGTAAGAAACTGTTACAATTTCAAAAATTTTCAAATGGAAATCATCTAAACGATAAACCTGCAATATTTTTAGGAATTTTTCATAATTGGGTATGTTCAATGATATATCAAGATGGCCTAGCCGGCAATTTGTTTATGTTATCTAGTAGCTTGGTCACCTAGAAAATGACTGATGCCTGCATGTGATGAGGATTCAGGACCGTACAATTTATGATTATAATGGAGGCTAATTGACATATATGGAGTGAAGATGCAATATTAATTACTGTGCATGTAATTATTACGATTGGATATTAGACATGTAATATGTACAAAAATATAACGATCCTTGGATTCTTAATTTCATAATTAATGTGTGGATCCTACTTGATTAAATATATAATTAAACATACTTATACTAATTGAAATTACATGATCTATATACATCCATTATATTTAAAGCTTAGGTGGTGCTGAAAAAAAACTAATAATCCAAAGTACATACCCTTTTATAATTTAAATAATATTATATAATACTCTATCAGTATTTATATTTATATGAAATAATTTTAATAATACAAAATATATATTCTGGAATTATCAGAGCTTTTCCGTGGTGCTGATAAGTGATATCATCAAGATCCTCTCTGATCGGTAATAAAATCCTCTCGGATCTTGTTTCTAGATTTTCTCTGATCTTTTTGGCAATAAAGATCTCTCTGATCTTGTTTCTAGATTTTCGTGCAACCTCGTTACTTGGCTACTAATTAATTTTACTTGGTGGGTATTGCTAGATTCAAATACCCAAATGCTTTTTTGAGAAACCAAAACATGCAATGTATACAGACTTATTTCCTATACACCGTTGTTAAGTTTTGGTTTGATATTGTTGTAGCTTTTAAAAGAATTAATTTTAGGTATGCTGAAGAAACAATGAACTATAGAAAGAATAGCTAAGTGTTTGATAAACTATTTGTTCCAAATGTGTTGTACAAAAAAATTAAAATTTAAGTGTTTGATAAATAATATTTCTTTCTGGTTGTTATTGTTTATATAATGACCAAGGATTCCTCCCTTTGTATGTGTTAGCAGGCAAAAGGTCAAGACCACTGTAGATTTTCTTTATGAGATAGGTGTCTCAGCAGAGAGTATAGATAAAATTTTAACATGGTTGTATAGAGGACACAAGGGACAATTATGGGGTGGTGAAGAAAATCGAACGGCCCGTGACCTTGTGAGTCTGAAGTTGTAGGTTCAAGTCATGGTATATTTTGTTTAGTGTCATGGGTGTGTCCCCATCTGCCAAATCAGTGTGGTGGAGGGAGTTATTTTGCTGTATGACTTGTTACTAAGTTTAATGGCCAAATATAAATGGATGCTATACAACTGATCTCCTAGGCTGATAACAACTACCATGTGGCTCATTTTTATTTCTTCAAAGAAAAGGGATAATTGTTACAGCCAACTGCTGAGTACATCTGCTCATTGGGCGTTGTGCTTTTCTTGAACACGGGCTATCCACGTTTTGAGCTGATTAAACACCCCTCAATATTTTGGTTACAGTTTGGAACAAACGATTAAGCCGAGCATGCATTAATTATGTAGTGTGGAGTGGTGCTGCCAATTTGCAGCTTATTATCGCTGTCAAGTAATGCCTTCGATAATGTTTTAAAGAGTAAACTTAAAAAACTTGGATCAAGTTAGCTGTAGCAGCCAATTACAGATTGCCCTGCATCCCTCATCCTTGCGGGCCCCGTCTCTTTAATTCAATTTGAGCCCATGAGGCATAAGAACATTTATAAAGAATTTTCTATTTGTCATCTTTTTATTTTATCTTAGAGTTAATTTTAAAAATTTATTTTAATAAACTCAAATGAAAATTAAGTATATTTGGCTCAATCAAATTTATAAATATATTTTTTATTTAATATCTCGTAATTTTTAATAATTAATTTGAATTTAATTTTACATGATTAACATAAATATTTTTATTCTTATTTTGTAAAAATAAAAATAAATAAGTAAAAGTTAAATTAGTTATTGAAATTAACAAAATAAAAACTAAATAATAAATATATTGATGTTATTTACTTAATTTGACTCTCTGTAAAAGATATTCTTTACTTATAAAAATATGCTATTAAATTTAAAATTTTGTTTAAGATGCTCTAAGCTCATCTTTCGGTTAGAGTAATGGCTTCTGGTACAATGCCATTAAGCATACAACTTTTATCCGTCTATTAATGTGTAATTAATGTGGCAATATATTATTAATTGATAATTTAATATAACATAATAAAAATATGTGGACCATAAAAAAAAATTTCTTAGAGCCCCTTTGGCAACGTGTTTGTTTTTATCTTTTTCTTCTTCATCTTACTGCTCTCTATAACTTCTCTTTCCCATTAAGGCTTTGAAAAATAATAAAAGAGAGGGAGAGAGTGAGGGAGAGAAGAGAGAAAGAAAGGAGAGGAAAAAGTTTATTTTGTATAATATTTATTTATTGTACAAATTTTGAATTTAATATTTTAGTTTAATTTTATGTTTTAAAAATTGTATATAAATATTTAATTAACTTTAGGGTAAAATGATATTTTAGTATGCAACATTGGATATATATATATATATACACATGTATATATTTTTCTCTACAGAAATCACAGGAAGTAATACAACTTCAGGTATTTACATGTCATTACATTGTACAGTACACTCGCACACTCAACATGACGAAATTTATATGAAAATAAAGCACACCAACCATAAAAAGTACTCTTTATTCAAGAGCTTTTATTCTTTGTCCAACTACGATAAAATTAGAAGACAAATCACATATGTCTTCTGCATGCATACCATGTCATATTAAGCCTGGAGAATAAGATGATCATCAATGTCTTTAACAAGACCAACAACTAAATCCATGTACTTGTCAATAGGATCGTGGTCGTCGGCGGTTCTTTTTCGTAATCCAGAGTGATTTTCACCAGACAACCCTTGTCACCATTTGGGGTAAACTTAAAAGTTCCTTTGTAGTTCTTGAAATGGTCCAGGACATGTCCTCCAACGGCAAGTCACTGCCTTGTTTTCTCATCTATTTCAACCTCTCTCAATGCCCATCTATATATATATATATATATATATATATATATATATATATATATGTTAATTATTTTCACCAACGAAAAGATATATATATATATATATATATATATTACAAATTCAAATAATTTAAAGAAAACTACATGGAAACATTTTTATCCTTCCTTCCTTTTCCAAACAGTAGGTAGGTTAATTAATGACAAGAAAAACAAGTACTACAAGTACTTGTGCATTTGTGTTAACGTACCTAGGTTATATTTCCAGTGCTTGATGGAGCCTTCTTTTCCCAATCACCTTCATGCACGTCAACTGCATGAACACTCTTAGCCATGTTGGGCATGTGATGGCATTGGCTCTTGAAGATTTTGAACAACTTCTCAGCAGGTGTTTGAATTTCTATTTCCTTCTCCACCTTACCAATCGCAGCCATTCTCTTCTTCTACGTAGAGATCGATCGTGTTAATAATCGAGAAAATGAACAAATTAACTTAATTATGAACTACTTATATATTATAATTAACAGAAGGGTTAATTAATTTAAAATTTCACGTCAATTGCGGTTGTCGCTTTTGAAGTTTTGTCACCATGTTTAATTAGTCAGATTTGATATTATACAATATATTTGGCAATATGACCCCTCAAGTGATTGAATAATGCCAAATGAAGAGATTCTCCAAATCCCATAAAGATTATAATATTTGATCAAAAGAAACAATTGTTATTGAATTTACTAAAAAAAAATAGCTTAACAATAATTATTCCAACAATAATATAAAACAAAGACAATCAGTTCATTGGTCATACGCATTACATATATACATATATGTATATATATCTTCGATGAATGATAGATAGTGCATGCTTCTTCCAAAAGTGAGAAGCTACCTCGTGCTGCTTCATAAAACAACCGTTTGAGAAGGGTGATCCTACAAGAATCTGCTTTTTCTTAGATTTATCAAACACTTGACTATCTTTGAATTCTATAATAATCAGAAGCGTGAGGTCTAAACAGGGCTGAGATTCTAAGCAAAACTTACACGATGTATTAAATAGGGGCAAAAGGAAAATGTATATTTATTGCCTTTGTTAATATCTTCTCACTAGGCCCAGCATGTTCCAATCACCAACTAAGCATAGATTACAAATAATTATTAAAAGCCCTTAGTGGAGCAGGAAGAAAGCATATATAAATAATTGCTATTTATAGTCAATTAAAGATAATTTTATTGTAGTAGTTGTAGCATAACGTCATGAATAGGTACAACTATTAATGTTTTATGCATTAAGATTGTAGGCATCAACATTTTGGTCATCAAAGCCAGAAAGGTACTCAGTAGGAGATCTGGAACATTCTCTTAAGCTTTTCATACTCTACATTTCACTGAGGAGCTGCCTCTGTCGCCTTTTCCAGTAACCTGGACAATTAACTTGTAATTTTATAGCTTTTGCGATATCTCCGTCAAATATTTGGAAAGTGATTGACATGTTTTTCTCATCCAAATGGCTTCATCTTTGTCACTGCACGTCCCAGTCCTTGAATTTCATGTCGTCGATTGCATTTAAACATGGTGGTTTTAATTAGCATGCCATGCTTATTAATTACATATATATATATATATATATACATAGAGAGAGAGTGATTAAATGCACTTACTTAGTAATATATATATGCTTAAATTTGAACTTAGGTCCTAAATTAAAACTCTATCTGTCATGTGGCTATCTTACCTATTTTTTTTTGTCTTATTTTGATTTTTAATTTAATTATTGATTTTATAATAAAAGACATTTATATCATGCATGCATTATTTCATGCATAATTAAAACAGAAGAAACATGTGAAATTATTAGAACC
>CM017577.2:15523266-15528266 GCA_007844105.2 Rhamnella rubrinervis
TAAACCCTAAACCCTAAACCCTAAACCCTAAACCCTAAACCCTAAACCCTAAACCCTAAACCCTAAACCCTAAACCCTAAACCCTAAACCCTAAACCCTAAACCCTAAACCCTAAACCCTAAACCCTAAACCCTAAACCCTAAACCCTAAACCCTAAACCCTAAACCCTAAACCCTAAACCCTAAACCCTAAACCCTAAACCCTAAACCCTAAACCCTAAACCCTAAACCCTAAACCCTAAACCCTAAACCCTAAACCCTAAACCCTAAACCCTAAACCCTAAACCCTAAACCCTAAACCCTAAACCCTAAACCCTAAACCCTAAACCCTAAACCCTAAACCCTAAACCCTAAACCCTAAACCCTAAACCCTAAACCCTAAACCCTAAACCCTAAACCCTAAACCCTAAACCCTAAACCCTAAACCCTAAACCCTAAACCCTAAACCCTAAACCCTAAACCCTAAACCCTAAACCCTAAACCCTAAACCCTAAACCCTAAACCCTAAACCCTAAACCCTAAACCCTAAACCCTAAACCCTAAACCCTAAACCCTAAACCCTAAACCCTAAACCCTAAACCCTAAACCCTAAACCCTAAACCCTAAACCCTAAACCCTAAACCCTAAACCCTAAACCCTAAACCCTAAACCCTAAACCCTAAACCCTAAACCCTAAACCCTAAACCCTAAACCCTAAACCCTAAACCCTAAACCCTAAACCCTAAACCCTAAACCCTAAACCCTAAACCCTAAACCCTAAACCCTAAACCCTAAACCCTAAACCCTAAACCCTAAACCCTAAACCCTAAACCCTAAACCCTAAACCCTAAACCCTAAACCCTAAACCCTAAACCCTAAACCCTAAACCCTAAACCCTAAACCCTAAACCCTAAACCCTAAACCCTAAACCCTAAACCCTAAACCCTAAACCCTAAACCCTAAACCCTAAACCCTAAACCCTAAACCCTAAACCCTAAACCCTAAACCCTAAACCCTAAACCCTAAACCCTAAACCCTAAACCCTAAACCCTAAACCCTAAACCCTAAACCCTAAACCCTAAACCCTAAACCCTAAACCCTAAACCCTAAACCCTAAACCCTAAACCCTAAACCCTAAACCCTAAACCCTAAACCCTAAACCCTAAACCCTAAACCCTAAACCCTAAACCCTAAACCCTAAACCCTAAACCCTAAACCCTAAACCCTAAACCCTAAACCCTAAACCCTAAACCCTAAACCCTAAACCCTAAACCCTAAACCCTAAACCCTAAACCCTAAACCCTAAACCCTAAACCCTAAACCCTAAACCCTAAACCCTAAACCCTAAACCCTAAACCCTAAACCCTAAACCCTAAACCCTAAACCCTAAACCCTAAACCCTAAACCCTAAACCCTAAACCCTAAACCCTAAACCCTAAACCCTAAACCCTAAACCCTAAACCCTAAACCCTAAACCCTAAACCCTAAACCCTAAACCCTAAACCCTAAACCCTAAACCCTAAACCCTAAACCCTAAACCCTAAACCCTAAACCCTAAACCCTAAACCCTAAACCCTAAACCCTAAACCCTAAACCCTAAACCCTAAACCCTAAACCCTAAACCCTAAACCCTAAACCCTAAACCCTAAACCCTAAACCCTAAACCCTAAACCCTAAACCCTAAACCCTAAACCCTAAACCCTAAACCCTAAACCCTAAACCCTAAACCCTAAACCCTAAACCCTAAACCCTAAACCCTAAACCCTAAACCCTAAACCCTAAACCCTAAACCCTAAACCCTAAACCCTAAACCCTAAACCCTAAACCCTAAACCCTAAACCCTAAACCCTAAACCCTAAACCCTAAACCCTAAACCCTAAACCCTAAACCCTAAACCCTAAACCCTAAACCCTAAACCCTAAACCCTAAACCCTAAACCCTAAACCCTAAACCCTAAACCCTAAACCCTAAACCCTAAACCCTAAACCCTAAACCCTAAACCCTAAACCCTAAACCCTAAACCCTAAACCCTAAACCCTAAACCCTAAACCCTAAACCCTAAACCCTAAACCCTAAACCCTAAACCCTAAACCCTAAACCCTAAACCCTAAACCCTAAACCCTAAACCCTAAACCCTAAACCCTAAACCCTAAACCCTAAACCCTAAACCCTAAACCCTAAACCCTAAACCCTAAACCCTAAACCCTAAACCCTAAACCCTAAACCCTAAACCCTAAACCCTAAACCCTAAACCCTAAACCCTAAACCCTAAACCCTAAACCCTAAACCCTAAACCCTAAACCCTAAACCCTAAACCCTAAACCCTAAACCCTAAACCCTAAACCCTAAACCCTAAACCCTAAACCCTAAACCCTAAACCCTAAACCCTAAACCCTAAACCCTAAACCCTAAACCCTAAACCCTAAACCCTAAACCCTAAACCCTAAACCCTAAACCCTAAACCCTAAACCCTAAACCCTAAACCCTAAACCCTAAACCCTAAACCCTAAACCCTAAACCCTAAACCCTAAACCCTAAACCCTAAACCCTAAACCCTAAACCCTAAACCCTAAACCCTAAACCCTAAACCCTAAACCCTAAACCCTAAACCCTAAACCCTAAACCCTAAACCCTAAACCCTAAACCCTAAACCCTAAACCCTAAACCCTAAACCCTAAACCCTAAACCCTAAACCCTAAACCCTAAACCCTAAACCCTAAACCCTAAACCCTAAACCCTAAACCCTAAACCCTAAACCCTAAACCCTAAACCCTAAACCCTAAACCCTAAACCCTAAACCCTAAACCCTAAACCCTAAACCCTAAACCCTAAACCCTAAACCCTAAACCCTAAACCCTAAACCCTAAACCCTAAACCCTAAACCCTAAACCCTAAACCCTAAACCCTAAACCCTAAACCCTAAACCCTAAACCCTAAACCCTAAACCCTAAACCCTAAACCCTAAACCCTAAACCCTAAACCCTAAACCCTAAACCCTAAACCCTAAACCCTAAACCCTAAACCCTAAACCCTAAACCCTAAACCCTAAACCCTAAACCCTAAACCCTAAACCCTAAACCCTAAACCCTAAACCCTAAACCCTAAACCCTAAACCCTAAACCCTAAACCCTAAACCCTAAACCCTAAACCCTAAACCCTAAACCCTAAACCCTAAACCCTAAACCCTAAACCCTAAACCCTAAACCCTAAACCCTAAACCCTAAACCCTAAACCCTAAACCCTAAACCCTAAACCCTAAACCCTAAACCCTAAACCCTAAACCCTAAACCCTAAACCCTAAACCCTAAACCCTAAACCCTAAACCCTAAACCCTAAACCCTAAACCCTAAACCCTAAACCCTAAACCCTAAACCCTAAACCCTAAACCCTAAACCCTAAACCCTAAACCCTAAACCCTAAACCCTAAACCCTAAACCCTAAACCCTAAACCCTAAACCCTAAACCCTAAACCCTAAACCCTAAACCCTAAACCCTAAACCCTAAACCCTAAACCCTAAACCCTAAACCCTAAACCCTAAACCCTAAACCCTAAACCCTAAACCCTAAACCCTAAACCCTAAACCCTAAACCCTAAACCCTAAACCCTAAACCCTAAACCCTAAACCCTAAACCCTAAACCCTAAACCCTAAACCCTAAACCCTAAACCCTAAACCCTAAACCCTAAACCCTAAACCCTAAACCCTAAACCCTAAACCCTAAACCCTAAACCCTAAACCCTAAACCCTAAACCCTAAACCCTAAACCCTAAACCCTAAACCCTAAACCCTAAACCCTAAACCCTAAACCCTAAACCCTAAACCCTAAACCCTAAACCCTAAACCCTAAACCCTAAACCCTAAACCCTAAACCCTAAACCCTAAACCCTAAACCCTAAACCCTAAACCCTAAACCCTAAACCCTAAACCCTAAACCCTAAACCCTAAACCCTAAACCCTAAACCCTAAACCCTAAACCCTAAACCCTAAACCCTAAACCCTAAACCCTAAACCCTAAACCCTAAACCCTAAACCCTAAACCCTAAACCCTAAACCCTAAACCCTAAACCCTAAACCCTAAACCCTAAACCCTAAACCCTAAACCCTAAACCCTAAACCCTAAACCCTAAACCCTAAACCCTAAACCCTAAACCCTAAACCCTAAACCCTAAACCCTAAACCCTAAACCCTAAACCCTAAACCCTAAACCCTAAACCCTAAACCCTAAACCCTAAACCCTAAACCCTAAACCCTAAACCCTAAACCCTAAACCCTAAACCCTAAACCCTAAACCCTAAACCCTAAACCCTAAACCCTAAACCCTAAACCCTAAACCCTAAACCCTAAACCCTAAACCCTAAACCCTAAACCCTAAACCCTAAACCCTAAACCCTAAACCCTAAACCCTAAACCCTAAACCCTAAACCCTAAACCCTAAACCCTAAACCCTAAACCCTAAACCCTAAACCCTAAACCCTAAACCCTAAACCCTAAACCCTAAACCCTAAACCCTAAACCCTAAACCCTAAACCCTAAACCCTAAACCCTAAACCCTAAACCCTAAACCCTAAACCCTAAACCCTAAACCCTAAACCCTAAACCCTAAACCCTAAACCCTAAACCCTAAACCCTAAACCCTAAACCCTAAACCCTAAACCCTAAACCCTAAACCCTAAACCCTAAACCCTAAACCCTAAACCCTAAACCCTAAACCCTAAACCCTAAACCCTAAACCCTAAACCCTAAACCCTAAACCCTAAACCCTAAACCCTAAACCCTAAACCCTAAACCCTAAACCCTAAACCCTAAACCCTAAACCCTAAACCCTAAACCCTAAACCCTAAACCCTAAACCCTAAACCCTAAACCCTAAACCCTAAACCCTAAACCCTAAACCCTAAACCCTAAACCCTAAACCCTAAACCCTAAACCCTAAACCCTAAACCCTAAACCCTAAACCCTAAACCCTAAACCCTAAACCCTAAACCCTAAACCCTAAACCCTAAACCCTAAACCCTAAACCCTA
>CM017577.2:15533266-15543266 GCA_007844105.2 Rhamnella rubrinervis
CCTAAACCCTAAACCCTAAACCCTAAACCCTAAACCCTAAACCCTAAACCCTAAACCCTAAACCCTAAACCCTAAACCCTAAACCCTAAACCCTAAACCCTAAACCCTAAACCCTAAACCCTAAACCCTAAACCCTAAACCCTAAACCCTAAACCCTAAACCCTAAACCCTAAACCCTAAACCCTAAACCCTAAACCCTAAACCCTAAACCCTAAACCCTAAACCCTAAACCCTAAACCCTAAACCCTAAACCCTAAACCCTAAACCCTAAACCCTAAACCCTAAACCCTAAACCCTAAACCCTAAACCCTAAACCCTAAACCCTAAACCCTAAACCCTAAACCCTAAACCCTAAACCCTAAACCCTAAACCCTAAACCCTAAACCCTAAACCCTAAACCCTAAACCCTAAACCCTAAACCCTAAACCCTAAACCCTAAACCCTAAACCCTAAACCCTAAACCCTAAACCCTAAACCCTAAACCCTAAACCCTAAACCCTAAACCCTAAACCCTAAACCCTAAACCCTAAACCCTAAACCCTAAACCCTAAACCCTAAACCCTAAACCCTAAACCCTAAACCCTAAACCCTAAACCCTAAACCCTAAACCCTAAACCCTAAACCCTAAACCCTAAACCCTAAACCCTAAACCCTAAACCCTAAACCCTAAACCCTAAACCCTAAACCCTAAACCCTAAACCCTAAACCCTAAACCCTAAACCCTAAACCCTAAACCCTAAACCCTAAACCCTAAACCCTAAACCCTAAACCCTAAACCCTAAACCCTAAACCCTAAACCCTAAACCCTAAACCCTAAACCCTAAACCCTAAACCCTAAACCCTAAACCCTAAACCCTAAACCCTAAACCCTAAACCCTAAACCCTAAACCCTAAACCCTAAACCCTAAACCCTAAACCCTAAACCCTAAACCCTAAACCCTAAACCCTAAACCCTAAACCCTAAACCCTAAACCCTAAACCCTAAACCCTAAACCCTAAACCCTAAACCCTAAACCCTAAACCCTAAACCCTAAACCCTAAACCCTAAACCCTAAACCCTAAACCCTAAACCCTAAACCCTAAACCCTAAACCCTAAACCCTAAACCCTAAACCCTAAACCCTAAACCCTAAACCCTAAACCCTAAACCCTAAACCCTAAACCCTAAACCCTAAACCCTAAACCCTAAACCCTAAACCCTAAACCCTAAACCCTAAACCCTAAACCCTAAACCCTAAACCCTAAACCCTAAACCCTAAACCCTAAACCCTAAACCCTAAACCCTAAACCCTAAACCCTAAACCCTAAACCCTAAACCCTAAACCCTAAACCCTAAACCCTAAACCCTAAACCCTAAACCCTAAACCCTAAACCCTAAACCCTAAACCCTAAACCCTAAACCCTAAACCCTAAACCCTAAACCCTAAACCCTAAACCCTAAACCCTAAACCCTAAACCCTAAACCCTAAACCCTAAACCCTAAACCCTAAACCCTAAACCCTAAACCCTAAACCCTAAACCCTAAACCCTAAACCCTAAACCCTAAACCCTAAACCCTAAACCCTAAACCCTAAACCCTAAACCCTAAACCCTAAACCCTAAACCCTAAACCCTAAACCCTAAACCCTAAACCCTAAACCCTAAACCCTAAACCCTAAACCCTAAACCCTAAACCCTAAACCCTAAACCCTAAACCCTAAACCCTAAACCCTAAACCCTAAACCCTAAACCCTAAACCCTAAACCCTAAACCCTAAACCCTAAACCCTAAACCCTAAACCCTAAACCCTAAACCCTAAACCCTAAACCCTAAACCCTAAACCCTAAACCCTAAACCCTAAACCCTAAACCCTAAACCCTAAACCCTAAACCCTAAACCCTAAACCCTAAACCCTAAACCCTAAACCCTAAACCCTAAACCCTAAACCCTAAACCCTAAACCCTAAACCCTAAACCCTAAACCCTAAACCCTAAACCCTAAACCCTAAACCCTAAACCCTAAACCCTAAACCCTAAACCCTAAACCCTAAACCCTAAACCCTAAACCCTAAACCCTAAACCCTAAACCCTAAACCCTAAACCCTAAACCCTAAACCCTAAACCCTAAACCCTAAACCCTAAACCCTAAACCCTAAACCCTAAACCCTAAACCCTAAACCCTAAACCCTAAACCCTAAACCCTAAACCCTAAACCCTAAACCCTAAACCCTAAACCCTAAACCCTAAACCCTAAACCCTAAACCCTAAACCCTAAACCCTAAACCCTAAACCCTAAACCCTAAACCCTAAACCCTAAACCCTAAACCCTAAACCCTAAACCCTAAACCCTAAACCCTAAACCCTAAACCCTAAACCCTAAACCCTAAACCCTAAACCCTAAACCCTAAACCCTAAACCCTAAACCCTAAACCCTAAACCCTAAACCCTAAACCCTAAACCCTAAACCCTAAACCCTAAACCCTAAACCCTAAACCCTAAACCCTAAACCCTAAACCCTAAACCCTAAACCCTAAACCCTAAACCCTAAACCCTAAACCCTAAACCCTAAACCCTAAACCCTAAACCCTAAACCCTAAACCCTAAACCCTAAACCCTAAACCCTAAACCCTAAACCCTAAACCCTAAACCCTAAACCCTAAACCCTAAACCCTAAACCCTAAACCCTAAACCCTAAACCCTAAACCCTAAACCCTAAACCCTAAACCCTAAACCCTAAACCCTAAACCCTAAACCCTAAACCCTAAACCCTAAACCCTAAACCCTAAACCCTAAACCCTAAACCCTAAACCCTAAACCCTAAACCCTAAACCCTAAACCCTAAACCCTAAACCCTAAACCCTAAACCCTAAACCCTAAACCCTAAACCCTAAACCCTAAACCCTAAACCCTAAACCCTAAACCCTAAACCCTAAACCCTAAACCCTAAACCCTAAACCCTAAACCCTAAACCCTAAACCCTAAACCCTAAACCCTAAACCCTAAACCCTAAACCCTAAACCCTAAACCCTAAACCCTAAACCCTAAACCCTAAACCCTAAACCCTAAACCCTAAACCCTAAACCCTAAACCCTAAACCCTAAACCCTAAACCCTAAACCCTAAACCCTAAACCCTAAACCCTAAACCCTAAACCCTAAACCCTAAACCCTAAACCCTAAACCCTAAACCCTAAACCCTAAACCCTAAACCCTAAACCCTAAACCCTAAACCCTAAACCCTAAACCCTAAACCCTAAACCCTAAACCCTAAACCCTAAACCCTAAACCCTAAACCCTAAACCCTAAACCCTAAACCCTAAACCCTAAACCCTAAACCCTAAACCCTAAACCCTAAACCCTAAACCCTAAACCCTAAACCCTAAACCCTAAACCCTAAACCCTAAACCCTAAACCCTAAACCCTAAACCCTAAACCCTAAACCCTAAACCCTAAACCCTAAACCCTAAACCCTAAACCCTAAACCCTAAACCCTAAACCCTAAACCCTAAACCCTAAACCCTAAACCCTAAACCCTAAACCCTAAACCCTAAACCCTAAACCCTAAACCCTAAACCCTAAACCCTAAACCCTAAACCCTAAACCCTAAACCCTAAACCCTAAACCCTAAACCCTAAACCCTAAACCCTAAACCCTAAACCCTAAACCCTAAACCCTAAACCCTAAACCCTAAACCCTAAACCCTAAACCCTAAACCCTAAACCCTAAACCCTAAACCCTAAACCCTAAACCCTAAACCCTAAACCCTAAACCCTAAACCCTAAACCCTAAACCCTAAACCCTAAACCCTAAACCCTAAACCCTAAACCCTAAACCCTAAACCCTAAACCCTAAACCCTAAACCCTAAACCCTAAACCCTAAACCCTAAACCCTAAACCCTAAACCCTAAACCCTAAACCCTAAACCCTAAACCCTAAACCCTAAACCCTAAACCCTAAACCCTAAACCCTAAACCCTAAACCCTAAACCCTAAACCCTAAACCCTAAACCCTAAACCCTAAACCCTAAACCCTAAACCCTAAACCCTAAACCCTAAACCCTAAACCCTAAACCCTAAACCCTAAACCCTAAACCCTAAACCCTAAACCCTAAACCCTAAACCCTAAACCCTAAACCCTAAACCCTAAACCCTAAACCCTAAACCCTAAACCCTAAACCCTAAACCCTAAACCCTAAACCCTAAACCCTAAACCCTAAACCCTAAACCCTAAACCCTAAACCCTAAACCCTAAACCCTAAACCCTAAACCCTAAACCCTAAACCCTAAACCCTAAACCCTAAACCCTAAACCCTAAACCCTAAACCCTAAACCCTAAACCCTAAACCCTAAACCCTAAACCCTAAACCCTAAACCCTAAACCCTAAACCCTAAACCCTAAACCCTAAACCCTAAACCCTAAACCCTAAACCCTAAACCCTAAACCCTAAACCCTAAACCCTAAACCCTAAACCCTAAACCCTAAACCCTAAACCCTAAACCCTAAACCCTAAACCCTAAACCCTAAACCCTAAACCCTAAACCCTAAACCCTAAACCCTAAACCCTAAACCCTAAACCCTAAACCCTAAACCCTAAACCCTAAACCCTAAACCCTAAACCCTAAACCCTAAACCCTAAACCCTAAACCCTAAACCCTAAACCCTAAACCCTAAACCCTAAACCCTAAACCCTAAACCCTAAACCCTAAACCCTAAACCCTAAACCCTAAACCCTAAACCCTAAACCCTAAACCCTAAACCCTAAACCCTAAACCCTAAACCCTAAACCCTAAACCCTAAACCCTAAACCCTAAACCCTAAACCCTAAACCCTAAACCCTAAACCCTAAACCCTAAACCCTAAACCCTAAACCCTAAACCCTAAACCCTAAACCCTAAACCCTAAACCCTAAACCCTAAACCCTAAACCCTAAACCCTAAACCCTAAACCCTAAACCCTAAACCCTAAACCCTAAACCCTAAACCCTAAACCCTAAACCCTAAACCCTAAACCCTAAACCCTAAACCCTAAACCCTAAACCCTAAACCCTAAACCCTAAACCCTAAACCCTAAACCCTAAACCCTAAACCCTAAACCCTAAACCCTAAACCCTAAACCCTAAACCCTAAACCCTAAACCCTAAACCCTAAACCCTAAACCCTAAACCCTAAACCCTAAACCCTAAACCCTAAACCCTAAACCCTAAACCCTAAACCCTAAACCCTAAACCCTAAACCCTAAACCCTAAACCCTAAACCCTAAACCCTAAACCCTAAACCCTAAACCCTAAACCCTAAACCCTAAACCCTAAACCCTAAACCCTAAACCCTAAACCCTAAACCCTAAACCCTAAACCCTAAACCCTAAACCCTAAACCCTAAACCCTAAACCCTAAACCCTAAACCCTAAACCCTAAACCCTAAACCCTAAACCCTAAACCCTAAACCCTAAACCCTAAACCCTAAACCCTAAACCCTAAACCCTAAACCCTAAACCCTAAACCCTAAACCCTAAACCCTAAACCCTAAACCCTAAACCCTAAACCCTAAACCCTAAACCCTAAACCCTAAACCCTAAACCCTAAACCCTAAACCCTAAACCCTAAACCCTAAACCCTAAACCCTAAACCCTAAACCCTAAACCCTAAACCCTAAACCCTAAACCCTAAACCCTAAACCCTAAACCCTAAACCCTAAACCCTAAACCCTAAACCCTAAACCCTAAACCCTAAACCCTAAACCCTAAACCCTAAACCCTAAACCCTAAACCCTAAACCCTAAACCCTAAACCCTAAACCCTAAACCCTAAACCCTAAACCCTAAACCCTAAACCCTAAACCCTAAACCCTAAACCCTAAACCCTAAACCCTAAACCCTAAACCCTAAACCCTAAACCCTAAACCCTAAACCCTAAACCCTAAACCCTAAACCCTAAACCCTAAACCCTAAACCCTAAACCCTAAACCCTAAACCCTAAACCCTAAACCCTAAACCCTAAACCCTAAACCCTAAACCCTAAACCCTAAACCCTAAACCCTAAACCCTAAACCCTAAACCCTAAACCCTAAACCCTAAACCCTAAACCCTAAACCCTAAACCCTAAACCCTAAACCCTAAACCCTAAACCCTAAACCCTAAACCCTAAACCCTAAACCCTAAACCCTAAACCCTAAACCCTAAACCCTAAACCCTAAACCCTAAACCCTAAACCCTAAACCCTAAACCCTAAACCCTAAACCCTAAACCCTAAACCCTAAACCCTAAACCCTAAACCCTAAACCCTAAACCCTAAACCCTAAACCCTAAACCCTAAACCCTAAACCCTAAACCCTAAACCCTAAACCCTAAACCCTAAACCCTAAACCCTAAACCCTAAACCCTAAACCCTAAACCCTAAACCCTAAACCCTAAACCCTAAACCCTAAACCCTAAACCCTAAACCCTAAACCCTAAACCCTAAACCCTAAACCCTAAACCCTAAACCCTAAACCCTAAACCCTAAACCCTAAACCCTAAACCCTAAACCCTAAACCCTAAACCCTAAACCCTAAACCCTAAACCCTAAACCCTAAACCCTAAACCCTAAACCCTAAACCCTAAACCCTAAACCCTAAACCCTAAACCCTAAACCCTAAACCCTAAACCCTAAACCCTAAACCCTAAACCCTAAACCCTAAACCCTAAACCCTAAACCCTAAACCCTAAACCCTAAACCCTAAACCCTAAACCCTAAACCCTAAACCCTAAACCCTAAACCCTAAACCCTAAACCCTAAACCCTAAACCCTAAACCCTAAACCCTAAACCCTAAACCCTAAACCCTAAACCCTAAACCCTAAACCCTAAACCCTAAACCCTAAACCCTAAACCCTAAACCCTAAACCCTAAACCCTAAACCCTAAACCCTAAACCCTAAACCCTAAACCCTAAACCCTAAACCCTAAACCCTAAACCCTAAACCCTAAACCCTAAACCCTAAACCCTAAACCCTAAACCCTAAACCCTAAACCCTAAACCCTAAACCCTAAACCCTAAACCCTAAACCCTAAACCCTAAACCCTAAACCCTAAACCCTAAACCCTAAACCCTAAACCCTAAACCCTAAACCCTAAACCCTAAACCCTAAACCCTAAACCCTAAACCCTAAACCCTAAACCCTAAACCCTAAACCCTAAACCCTAAACCCTAAACCCTAAACCCTAAACCCTAAACCCTAAACCCTAAACCCTAAACCCTAAACCCTAAACCCTAAACCCTAAACCCTAAACCCTAAACCCTAAACCCTAAACCCTAAACCCTAAACCCTAAACCCTAAACCCTAAACCCTAAACCCTAAACCCTAAACCCTAAACCCTAAACCCTAAACCCTAAACCCTAAACCCTAAACCCTAAACCCTAAACCCTAAACCCTAAACCCTAAACCCTAAACCCTAAACCCTAAACCCTAAACCCTAAACCCTAAACCCTAAACCCTAAACCCTAAACCCTAAACCCTAAACCCTAAACCCTAAACCCTAAACCCTAAACCCTAAACCCTAAACCCTAAACCCTAAACCCTAAACCCTAAACCCTAAACCCTAAACCCTAAACCCTAAACCCTAAACCCTAAACCCTAAACCCTAAACCCTAAACCCTAAACCCTAAACCCTAAACCCTAAACCCTAAACCCTAAACCCTAAACCCTAAACCCTAAACCCTAAACCCTAAACCCTAAACCCTAAACCCTAAACCCTAAACCCTAAACCCTAAACCCTAAACCCTAAACCCTAAACCCTAAACCCTAAACCCTAAACCCTAAACCCTAAACCCTAAACCCTAAACCCTAAACCCTAAACCCTAAACCCTAAACCCTAAACCCTAAACCCTAAACCCTAAACCCTAAACCCTAAACCCTAAACCCTAAACCCTAAACCCTAAACCCTAAACCCTAAACCCTAAACCCTAAACCCTAAACCCTAAACCCTAAACCCTAAACCCTAAACCCTAAACCCTAAACCCTAAACCCTAAACCCTAAACCCTAAACCCTAAACCCTAAACCCTAAACCCTAAACCCTAAACCCTAAACCCTAAACCCTAAACCCTAAACCCTAAACCCTAAACCCTAAACCCTAAACCCTAAACCCTAAACCCTAAACCCTAAACCCTAAACCCTAAACCCTAAACCCTAAACCCTAAACCCTAAACCCTAAACCCTAAACCCTAAACCCTAAACCCTAAACCCTAAACCCTAAACCCTAAACCCTAAACCCTAAACCCTAAACCCTAAACCCTAAACCCTAAACCCTAAACCCTAAACCCTAAACCCTAAACCCTAAACCCTAAACCCTAAACCCTAAACCCTAAACCCTAAACCCTAAACCCTAAACCCTAAACCCTAAACCCTAAACCCTAAACCCTAAACCCTAAACCCTAAACCCTAAACCCTAAACCCTAAACCCTAAACCCTAAACCCTAAACCCTAAACCCTAAACCCTAAACCCTAAACCCTAAACCCTAAACCCTAAACCCTAAACCCTAAACCCTAAACCCTAAACCCTAAACCCTAAACCCTAAACCCTAAACCCTAAACCCTAAACCCTAAACCCTAAACCCTAAACCCTAAACCCTAAACCCTAAACCCTAAACCCTAAACCCTAAACCCTAAACCCTAAACCCTAAACCCTAAACCCTAAACCCTAAACCCTAAACCCTAAACCCTAAACCCTAAACCCTAAACCCTAAACCCTAAACCCTAAACCCTAAACCCTAAACCCTAAACCCTAAACCCTAAACCCTAAACCCTAAACCCTAAACCCTAAACCCTAAACCCTAAACCCTAAACCCTAAACCCTAAACCCTAAACCCTAAACCCTAAACCCTAAACCCTAAACCCTAAACCCTAAACCCTAAACCCTAAACCCTAAACCCTAAACCCTAAACCCTAAACCCTAAACCCTAAACCCTAAACCCTAAACCCTAAACCCTAAACCCTAAACCCTAAACCCTAAACCCTAAACCCTAAACCCTAAACCCTAAACCCTAAACCCTAAACCCTAAACCCTAAACCCTAAACCCTAAACCCTAAACCCTAAACCCTAAACCCTAAACCCTAAACCCTAAACCCTAAACCCTAAACCCTAAACCCTAAACCCTAAACCCTAAACCCTAAACCCTAAACCCTAAACCCTAAACCCTAAACCCTAAACCCTAAACCCTAAACCCTAAACCCTAAACCCTAAACCCTAAACCCTAAACCCTAAACCCTAAACCCTAAACCCTAAACCCTAAACCCTAAACCCTAAACCCTAAACCCTAAACCCTAAACCCTAAACCCTAAACCCTAAACCCTAAACCCTAAACCCTAAACCCTAAACCCTAAACCCTAAACCCTAAACCCTAAACCCTAAACCCTAAACCCTAAACCCTAAACCCTAAACCCTAAACCCTAAACCCTAAACCCTAAACCCTAAACCCTAAACCCTAAACCCTAAACCCTAAACCCTAAACCCTAAACCCTAAACCCTAAACCCTAAACCCTAAACCCTAAACCCTAAACCCTAAACCCTAAACCCTAAACCCTAAACCCTAAACCCTAAACCCTAAACCCTAAACCCTAAACCCTAAACCCTAAACCCTAAACCCTAAACCCTAAACCCTAAACCCTAAACCCTAAACCCTAAACCCTAAACCCTAAACCCTAAACCCTAAACCCTAAACCCTAAACCCTAAACCCTAAACCCTAAACCCTAAACCCTAAACCCTAAACCCTAAACCCTAAACCCTAAACCCTAAACCCTAAACCCTAAACCCTAAACCCTAAACCCTAAACCCTAAACCCTAAACCCTAAACCCTAAACCCTAAACCCTAAACCCTAAACCCTAAACCCTAAACCCTAAACCCTAAACCCTAAACCCTAAACCCTAAACCCTAAACCCTAAACCCTAAACCCTAAACCCTAAACCCTAAACCCTAAACCCTAAACCCTAAACCCTAAACCCTAAACCCTAAACCCTAAACCCTAAACCCTAAACCCTAAACCCTAAACCCTA
>CM017577.2:15548266-15555766 GCA_007844105.2 Rhamnella rubrinervis
CCTAAACCCTAAACCCTAAACCCTAAACCCTAAACCCTAAACCCTAAACCCTAAACCCTAAACCCTAAACCCTAAACCCTAAACCCTAAACCCTAAACCCTAAACCCTAAACCCTAAACCCTAAACCCTAAACCCTAAACCCTAAACCCTAAACCCTAAACCCTAAACCCTAAACCCTAAACCCTAAACCCTAAACCCTAAACCCTAAACCCTAAACCCTAAACCCTAAACCCTAAACCCTAAACCCTAAACCCTAAACCCTAAACCCTAAACCCTAAACCCTAAACCCTAAACCCTAAACCCTAAACCCTAAACCCTAAACCCTAAACCCTAAACCCTAAACCCTAAACCCTAAACCCTAAACCCTAAACCCTAAACCCTAAACCCTAAACCCTAAACCCTAAACCCTAAACCCTAAACCCTAAACCCTAAACCCTAAACCCTAAACCCTAAACCCTAAACCCTAAACCCTAAACCCTAAACCCTAAACCCTAAACCCTAAACCCTAAACCCTAAACCCTAAACCCTAAACCCTAAACCCTAAACCCTAAACCCTAAACCCTAAACCCTAAACCCTAAACCCTAAACCCTAAACCCTAAACCCTAAACCCTAAACCCTAAACCCTAAACCCTAAACCCTAAACCCTAAACCCTAAACCCTAAACCCTAAACCCTAAACCCTAAACCCTAAACCCTAAACCCTAAACCCTAAACCCTAAACCCTAAACCCTAAACCCTAAACCCTAAACCCTAAACCCTAAACCCTAAACCCTAAACCCTAAACCCTAAACCCTAAACCCTAAACCCTAAACCCTAAACCCTAAACCCTAAACCCTAAACCCTAAACCCTAAACCCTAAACCCTAAACCCTAAACCCTAAACCCTAAACCCTAAACCCTAAACCCTAAACCCTAAACCCTAAACCCTAAACCCTAAACCCTAAACCCTAAACCCTAAACCCTAAACCCTAAACCCTAAACCCTAAACCCTAAACCCTAAACCCTAAACCCTAAACCCTAAACCCTAAACCCTAAACCCTAAACCCTAAACCCTAAACCCTAAACCCTAAACCCTAAACCCTAAACCCTAAACCCTAAACCCTAAACCCTAAACCCTAAACCCTAAACCCTAAACCCTAAACCCTAAACCCTAAACCCTAAACCCTAAACCCTAAACCCTAAACCCTAAACCCTAAACCCTAAACCCTAAACCCTAAACCCTAAACCCTAAACCCTAAACCCTAAACCCTAAACCCTAAACCCTAAACCCTAAACCCTAAACCCTAAACCCTAAACCCTAAACCCTAAACCCTAAACCCTAAACCCTAAACCCTAAACCCTAAACCCTAAACCCTAAACCCTAAACCCTAAACCCTAAACCCTAAACCCTAAACCCTAAACCCTAAACCCTAAACCCTAAACCCTAAACCCTAAACCCTAAACCCTAAACCCTAAACCCTAAACCCTAAACCCTAAACCCTAAACCCTAAACCCTAAACCCTAAACCCTAAACCCTAAACCCTAAACCCTAAACCCTAAACCCTAAACCCTAAACCCTAAACCCTAAACCCTAAACCCTAAACCCTAAACCCTAAACCCTAAACCCTAAACCCTAAACCCTAAACCCTAAACCCTAAACCCTAAACCCTAAACCCTAAACCCTAAACCCTAAACCCTAAACCCTAAACCCTAAACCCTAAACCCTAAACCCTAAACCCTAAACCCTAAACCCTAAACCCTAAACCCTAAACCCTAAACCCTAAACCCTAAACCCTAAACCCTAAACCCTAAACCCTAAACCCTAAACCCTAAACCCTAAACCCTAAACCCTAAACCCTAAACCCTAAACCCTAAACCCTAAACCCTAAACCCTAAACCCTAAACCCTAAACCCTAAACCCTAAACCCTAAACCCTAAACCCTAAACCCTAAACCCTAAACCCTAAACCCTAAACCCTAAACCCTAAACCCTAAACCCTAAACCCTAAACCCTAAACCCTAAACCCTAAACCCTAAACCCTAAACCCTAAACCCTAAACCCTAAACCCTAAACCCTAAACCCTAAACCCTAAACCCTAAACCCTAAACCCTAAACCCTAAACCCTAAACCCTAAACCCTAAACCCTAAACCCTAAACCCTAAACCCTAAACCCTAAACCCTAAACCCTAAACCCTAAACCCTAAACCCTAAACCCTAAACCCTAAACCCTAAACCCTAAACCCTAAACCCTAAACCCTAAACCCTAAACCCTAAACCCTAAACCCTAAACCCTAAACCCTAAACCCTAAACCCTAAACCCTAAACCCTAAACCCTAAACCCTAAACCCTAAACCCTAAACCCTAAACCCTAAACCCTAAACCCTAAACCCTAAACCCTAAACCCTAAACCCTAAACCCTAAACCCTAAACCCTAAACCCTAAACCCTAAACCCTAAACCCTAAACCCTAAACCCTAAACCCTAAACCCTAAACCCTAAACCCTAAACCCTAAACCCTAAACCCTAAACCCTAAACCCTAAACCCTAAACCCTAAACCCTAAACCCTAAACCCTAAACCCTAAACCCTAAACCCTAAACCCTAAACCCTAAACCCTAAACCCTAAACCCTAAACCCTAAACCCTAAACCCTAAACCCTAAACCCTAAACCCTAAACCCTAAACCCTAAACCCTAAACCCTAAACCCTAAACCCTAAACCCTAAACCCTAAACCCTAAACCCTAAACCCTAAACCCTAAACCCTAAACCCTAAACCCTAAACCCTAAACCCTAAACCCTAAACCCTAAACCCTAAACCCTAAACCCTAAACCCTAAACCCTAAACCCTAAACCCTAAACCCTAAACCCTAAACCCTAAACCCTAAACCCTAAACCCTAAACCCTAAACCCTAAACCCTAAACCCTAAACCCTAAACCCTAAACCCTAAACCCTAAACCCTAAACCCTAAACCCTAAACCCTAAACCCTAAACCCTAAACCCTAAACCCTAAACCCTAAACCCTAAACCCTAAACCCTAAACCCTAAACCCTAAACCCTAAACCCTAAACCCTAAACCCTAAACCCTAAACCCTAAACCCTAAACCCTAAACCCTAAACCCTAAACCCTAAACCCTAAACCCTAAACCCTAAACCCTAAACCCTAAACCCTAAACCCTAAACCCTAAACCCTAAACCCTAAACCCTAAACCCTAAACCCTAAACCCTAAACCCTAAACCCTAAACCCTAAACCCTAAACCCTAAACCCTAAACCCTAAACCCTAAACCCTAAACCCTAAACCCTAAACCCTAAACCCTAAACCCTAAACCCTAAACCCTAAACCCTAAACCCTAAACCCTAAACCCTAAACCCTAAACCCTAAACCCTAAACCCTAAACCCTAAACCCTAAACCCTAAACCCTAAACCCTAAACCCTAAACCCTAAACCCTAAACCCTAAACCCTAAACCCTAAACCCTAAACCCTAAACCCTAAACCCTAAACCCTAAACCCTAAACCCTAAACCCTAAACCCTAAACCCTAAACCCTAAACCCTAAACCCTAAACCCTAAACCCTAAACCCTAAACCCTAAACCCTAAACCCTAAACCCTAAACCCTAAACCCTAAACCCTAAACCCTAAACCCTAAACCCTAAACCCTAAACCCTAAACCCTAAACCCTAAACCCTAAACCCTAAACCCTAAACCCTAAACCCTAAACCCTAAACCCTAAACCCTAAACCCTAAACCCTAAACCCTAAACCCTAAACCCTAAACCCTAAACCCTAAACCCTAAACCCTAAACCCTAAACCCTAAACCCTAAACCCTAAACCCTAAACCCTAAACCCTAAACCCTAAACCCTAAACCCTAAACCCTAAACCCTAAACCCTAAACCCTAAACCCTAAACCCTAAACCCTAAACCCTAAACCCTAAACCCTAAACCCTAAACCCTAAACCCTAAACCCTAAACCCTAAACCCTAAACCCTAAACCCTAAACCCTAAACCCTAAACCCTAAACCCTAAACCCTAAACCCTAAACCCTAAACCCTAAACCCTAAACCCTAAACCCTAAACCCTAAACCCTAAACCCTAAACCCTAAACCCTAAACCCTAAACCCTAAACCCTAAACCCTAAACCCTAAACCCTAAACCCTAAACCCTAAACCCTAAACCCTAAACCCTAAACCCTAAACCCTAAACCCTAAACCCTAAACCCTAAACCCTAAACCCTAAACCCTAAACCCTAAACCCTAAACCCTAAACCCTAAACCCTAAACCCTAAACCCTAAACCCTAAACCCTAAACCCTAAACCCTAAACCCTAAACCCTAAACCCTAAACCCTAAACCCTAAACCCTAAACCCTAAACCCTAAACCCTAAACCCTAAACCCTAAACCCTAAACCCTAAACCCTAAACCCTAAACCCTAAACCCTAAACCCTAAACCCTAAACCCTAAACCCTAAACCCTAAACCCTAAACCCTAAACCCTAAACCCTAAACCCTAAACCCTAAACCCTAAACCCTAAACCCTAAACCCTAAACCCTAAACCCTAAACCCTAAACCCTAAACCCTAAACCCTAAACCCTAAACCCTAAACCCTAAACCCTAAACCCTAAACCCTAAACCCTAAACCCTAAACCCTAAACCCTAAACCCTAAACCCTAAACCCTAAACCCTAAACCCTAAACCCTAAACCCTAAACCCTAAACCCTAAACCCTAAACCCTAAACCCTAAACCCTAAACCCTAAACCCTAAACCCTAAACCCTAAACCCTAAACCCTAAACCCTAAACCCTAAACCCTAAACCCTAAACCCTAAACCCTAAACCCTAAACCCTAAACCCTAAACCCTAAACCCTAAACCCTAAACCCTAAACCCTAAACCCTAAACCCTAAACCCTAAACCCTAAACCCTAAACCCTAAACCCTAAACCCTAAACCCTAAACCCTAAACCCTAAACCCTAAACCCTAAACCCTAAACCCTAAACCCTAAACCCTAAACCCTAAACCCTAAACCCTAAACCCTAAACCCTAAACCCTAAACCCTAAACCCTAAACCCTAAACCCTAAACCCTAAACCCTAAACCCTAAACCCTAAACCCTAAACCCTAAACCCTAAACCCTAAACCCTAAACCCTAAACCCTAAACCCTAAACCCTAAACCCTAAACCCTAAACCCTAAACCCTAAACCCTAAACCCTAAACCCTAAACCCTAAACCCTAAACCCTAAACCCTAAACCCTAAACCCTAAACCCTAAACCCTAAACCCTAAACCCTAAACCCTAAACCCTAAACCCTAAACCCTAAACCCTAAACCCTAAACCCTAAACCCTAAACCCTAAACCCTAAACCCTAAACCCTAAACCCTAAACCCTAAACCCTAAACCCTAAACCCTAAACCCTAAACCCTAAACCCTAAACCCTAAACCCTAAACCCTAAACCCTAAACCCTAAACCCTAAACCCTAAACCCTAAACCCTAAACCCTAAACCCTAAACCCTAAACCCTAAACCCTAAACCCTAAACCCTAAACCCTAAACCCTAAACCCTAAACCCTAAACCCTAAACCCTAAACCCTAAACCCTAAACCCTAAACCCTAAACCCTAAACCCTAAACCCTAAACCCTAAACCCTAAACCCTAAACCCTAAACCCTAAACCCTAAACCCTAAACCCTAAACCCTAAACCCTAAACCCTAAACCCTAAACCCTAAACCCTAAACCCTAAACCCTAAACCCTAAACCCTAAACCCTAAACCCTAAACCCTAAACCCTAAACCCTAAACCCTAAACCCTAAACCCTAAACCCTAAACCCTAAACCCTAAACCCTAAACCCTAAACCCTAAACCCTAAACCCTAAACCCTAAACCCTAAACCCTAAACCCTAAACCCTAAACCCTAAACCCTAAACCCTAAACCCTAAACCCTAAACCCTAAACCCTAAACCCTAAACCCTAAACCCTAAACCCTAAACCCTAAACCCTAAACCCTAAACCCTAAACCCTAAACCCTAAACCCTAAACCCTAAACCCTAAACCCTAAACCCTAAACCCTAAACCCTAAACCCTAAACCCTAAACCCTAAACCCTAAACCCTAAACCCTAAACCCTAAACCCTAAACCCTAAACCCTAAACCCTAAACCCTAAACCCTAAACCCTAAACCCTAAACCCTAAACCCTAAACCCTAAACCCTAAACCCTAAACCCTAAACCCTAAACCCTAAACCCTAAACCCTAAACCCTAAACCCTAAACCCTAAACCCTAAACCCTAAACCCTAAACCCTAAACCCTAAACCCTAAACCCTAAACCCTAAACCCTAAACCCTAAACCCTAAACCCTAAACCCTAAACCCTAAACCCTAAACCCTAAACCCTAAACCCTAAACCCTAAACCCTAAACCCTAAACCCTAAACCCTAAACCCTAAACCCTAAACCCTAAACCCTAAACCCTAAACCCTAAACCCTAAACCCTAAACCCTAAACCCTAAACCCTAAACCCTAAACCCTAAACCCTAAACCCTAAACCCTAAACCCTAAACCCTAAACCCTAAACCCTAAACCCTAAACCCTAAACCCTAAACCCTAAACCCTAAACCCTAAACCCTAAACCCTAAACCCTAAACCCTAAACCCTAAACCCTAAACCCTAAACCCTAAACCCTAAACCCTAAACCCTAAACCCTAAACCCTAAACCCTAAACCCTAAACCCTAAACCCTAAACCCTAAACCCTAAACCCTAAACCCTAAACCCTAAACCCTAAACCCTAAACCCTAAACCCTAAACCCTAAACCCTAAACCCTAAACCCTAAACCCTAAACCCTAAACCCTAAACCCTAAACCCTAAACCCTAAACCCTAAACCCTAAACCCTAAACCCTAAACCCTAAACCCTAAACCCTAAACCCTAAACCCTAAACCCTAAACCCTAAACCCTAAACCCTAAACCCTAAACCCTAAACCCTAAACCCTAAACCCTAAACCCTAAACCCTAAACCCTAAACCCTAAACCCTAAACCCTAAACCCTAAACCCTAAACCCTAAACCCTAAACCCTAAACCCTAAACCCTAAACCCTAAACCCTAAACCCTAAACCCTAAACCCTAAACCCTAAACCCTAAACCCTAAACCCTAAACCCTAAACCCTAAACCCTAAACCCTAAACCCTAAACCCTAAACCCTAAACCCTAAACCCTAAACCCTAAACCCTAAACCCTAAACCCTAAACCCTAAACCCTAAACCCTAAACCCTAAACCCTAAACCCTAAACCCTAAACCCTAAACCCTAAACCCTAAACCCTAAACCCTAAACCCTAAACCCTAAACCCTAAACCCTAAACCCTAAACCCTAAACCCTAAACCCTAAACCCTAAACCCTAAACCCTAAACCCTAAACCCTAAACCCTAAACCCTAAACCCTAAACCCTAAACCCTAAACCCTAAACCCTAAACCCTAAACCCTAAACCCTAAACCCTAAACCCTAAACCCTAAACCCTAAACCCTAAACCCTAAACCCT
>CM017577.2:15560766-15575766 GCA_007844105.2 Rhamnella rubrinervis
AAACCTCCTCCTAAACTCCTAAACCCTAAAACTTAAATAAATAAACTCCTAAATTAAATATAAATTAAATTAAAACCCTAAACCCTAAATTAAATAAACCCTAAATCAAACCCTAAATTAAACCTAAACCCTAAAACTCCTAAACCTAAAACCCTAAACCCCACCCTAAACCCTAAACCCTAAACCCTATGGTCCTAAACCCTAAACCCTAAACCCTAAACCCTAAGCCCACCCATGTGCCCTAACTCCTAAACCCTAAAACTCCTAAACCCTAAACCCTAAACCAAACCCAAATTCTAAATTTTCAAAAATATAAATCAACCTAGAAAATAGTGGAAAAATAATTAAATTAAAACCCTAAACTTTCCAAAATATAAACTCCAAATTCTAAACCTTAAATTCTAAACTTTGAATTTTCACCCTAAATTTAAACCTCAAACCCCTAAAACCTAAATTCCTAAAACCCTAAAATTATAAAATAAAATCTAAACTTTCTAAATTTCTAATGATATACCCATAAACCCGATATCGCTAAGGTCTCTACACTCTCTACCCTTAAACAGATTGTTATGGTGTGGGACCCTCAAACATGTGTTAGGGTTTCAAACCCTAATTGGTATTAATTTTGCCATTAAATGATTTTTAATACTTTGATTTATTACTAAATAAATCCTCTGTAAATATGGTATGCAATGAATTTGATTTATGGTATTTATGACAAATGACTATGAATTTTTTAGGAAAGTGTTATTTATGTGTATTTATTTTATTAATTCCGTAATTAATGACAAAACCCTAGAAATTGTCTATTTAAAGGCAGCATATAAGCTTAAGACAGGTTCTTTTTCCCTGTTTACGTTCTTTTTCCTCTGTAACCTTTTCGATTATCAATTCTTCTTCCTCTCATTCTTTTTATTCAAAAAGACGTTTTAGTTCATTTTGGTTTTCTGACGATGAACTTTTCAGATCTGTTGAGGAGCTCAAGAGTCTAAGGTAGGTTTTTCCTAAACCATCTTTTTGTTTAATGATTTTCTGGATGATTTATATATATATATATATTATTTATGTTTATTTCTATTTTTATTATTAAGAAGAGATTTATGATTTATACACTATCTGATGAGTTTGATGGATTTTCGAAACACCAATATATGTTTAATATTTTTGTATATATTTTTCGTCATTAGATCTATCCTCTACGAATATTCTTCTTTTCGTTTTGCCTTAATCGGATTTTTTGTAGAAATAGTTATAATTTTTTGAAGCTCATACTGTCAATCTGGAAAATTATGACCAATGAGTATTTTCTGTATAATTTCGTGGGACATATGGATTTATTTTCCTTTGAAACTTTTACAGTTTGGACTTAAGAGATTTATGAACATTCTCAAATTGAAATTTCTATTTTTCGATCTGTAACGAGTAAGTTATGGATTTTGAAGTTTAAGACATTGCTGCTGGAATACCGAGACTGTTGTGGTTTTCTGATAAGCGTGTTTGGTTTCTTTGTTTGGATTGGAATGAAAGCATTTATATAGCTACCTTTACTTGTTATGGTTTCATTGCCACTGGTTTTGGCAAAAAAGATTTTTGTGGAATTTATTAAAAATGTTTGATCGTCTCTGATTCACTTCAGAATTTGTGTGACAGTTCATATTAAAAAGTAGATATTAAATATTTACTTGTTTTTGAAAATTATGAGAAAATTATGGCTCATCCGAGACATATAAGAGATCCTAGTGCTTTTGGAATCATGTGATTTAGATGAGTATTGAATTTATTATGAATTTTACAATACAGTTATTGTGCAATTTTCATATGTGATTATTGGATAACATGTCTTGGAATTTTTTTGAGGTTATTGTTATAGCATGAATTTGATGAGTACGATGTGTATATATGATCTATGCATGTTTATTTGATCAAAAATTAGTGCATACATGCATATGCATAAAAATGTACGACGGGCTATGAACGGTACATTACATTTGGTTGGTGTTTTGAAAGCGCGCTATATAAGTTTTGGGGTTTGATCATGACAAACCATGTAAGCTATAAGTAAGACTGAAATGCTTACGGTGTTATGCTATAAGTGAGATTGAGATGCATGCACCCCTTTGAGAATTTGTTTAGAAATCCAACCATTATGAGATAAGCTCATTAATCATGCATGCATTATAAGTTTTCTTTTTTATTATGTTATAAGTTTATGATGAGCTATAAAATGTTATGAATCTTTAAGTATGTAAGACATTTATGATTAAGCAAGTTTATGATCAGTTTGTTATTGTGATCTTTATTGACATGCGAAGTTATATGTATGTTTTTGACGTTTTGTATGAATTTTTGGGAAAGCTCATCGAAGTTTTGTAAACTCACGCTTTTTCTTATTTTCTTGTGTGAGCACGCTTACGTATACTTACTCGAACTTGTGGGGATGGTAGACACGTGGTAGCTCGAGAGGAGATTCCCTGAGGGTTTTTAAATAAAGCAATAAAGTTGTCTACCTATTGGTGATATTATTTTTATTTCGTTTTCAACTGAGGACTATTTTCCTAATTAAATTGAAGTGTTTTAATATGGTTGGACGTGTGTTGAAGAATTGTTACAATCCTTTGAATTCACTTATTAATATTTTTTTTATAATTATGTTGGATGTTAAGTATTTAATTAGTTACTATAATATTTTGTGATAATTATTTAAGCATTTAATAACAGTCTAATTATGAGCTTTGACTGTCTATGCATATATGATTGAATAAGTTTTAAAAATGTTCCACAATTTCCGCTAGTTAAGTTTTGGTAGCCACTCTAACCTTATTCGACCTAAGGGACTTGGTTAGGGTGTGTTACATATGGTGACCACCATAGGGTCGTCAGTGGCCACTATAGGTACTTCGGTGGGCACCAACCCCATTATTGTGGCAACCGATGGCACTATGGTGGCTACCATAGGCACTATGGTGCTCACCATATGCCTTATGTTGCCCACCATCGGCCATATGGTGCCCACAATAGGTTATATTTTCCCCTATTTTTGACTTTCGCACATCACTCAAATTCACTGGTCTTTTTAAAAATATAAATCAATCTAGAAAATTATTAAAAAAAATACTTAAATTAAAGCTTATTCTCTTAACTTTTACAATGATATATTACATGTATAAATCCGATACCGTTAAGGTCTATAACTTTAGATTCTCCCATTAGTGTGTAAGCTTGTCTTTTGTGCTTGTCAGTCAGAGTTGTGCATTTGTTTCAAACTTTAAACCAACCCAGAAAATTATAAAAAAAATACATAAATTAAAACTTGTTCTCTTTACTTTCCAAAGATATATCATACGTATGAATCCGATACTATTAAGGTTTTCAAATTTAGATTCTTCCATCATTGCGCAAACTGATCTGTTATTATGGCCACCATAGTGCCGTCGATGGCCATCATAAGGACGTCTGTAGGTATCAACCCCACTTTTTTGGCCACCGACAGAACTAAGGTGGCGAAGATAGACTATATGGCCACCATCGACGCCGGTGGTACTCAACCCACTATGGTGGCTACCGATGACAATATAGTGGCTACCATAGGCACTATGGTGCCCACTATAGGCCCTATTTTGCCTTATTTTTTACTTTTGCACATCACTCAAATTTATTGATTTTTTTTGAAAATATAATGTAACAACCCGTATTTTTTTTGACTATTTTATCCAAATTGGTAGGGATTAAAATTGACTTTTGCCACGTGTTATTTTTTTATTTTGACTTTGATACCGTTGCGTAGAGCTTATCGATACGAGTTCGTGGACTAGTGGCACAGTTGATTTGGAGTTATGATTTGAAAGTTATGGTCAAGAGAAGACGGTGGCAAAATCATAAATATTTCAAAATTAAATAATTAAATTTTTTTTTCTTTTCTTCTTCTTTTTCCCCGAGCCTTCACCCTTCAATCTCTTTCTCTCTCCTATTTTCTCTCTCTAAGCACCGTTGGAAACAAATTGTTGCTACGCACTGTACATCACCAGACCTCGCCACTACCACCATTAGAATCGCCACGTCGAACTCTACCATAACCGACCCTTCTTCCGCAGGAAAATTGCCAGTAGCCACCCAATCGGAGTAAATTCCGATAAGTTTCTTTCTCCTCCATTCGTCGGATTTCGGTGAGTTTTTTTATGAAAAGTAGGTGCTTTCCCACTGTTTTCGACCTCCTGAATGCGATTCTGAGCTCCGTTTTTCTTTAAAATGCTTGATTTTCCAATTAAGGTAAAATTCTCGGTTCGATGGTATTAACCAATTTTGTTAAGATTCGAGAAAAATTTCAATTTTGTGGTTAATTATTTTGGAAATGGGCGTAGGAAGAACTCAAATTTGATTGAATTAAGGTATTCAGTATCAAGTGGAAGCTAAATTGAAGTTCAAATTTGATATCGGTACAATTCACATTTTCAACACTATTCACATATACGGTACTATTCACGTATACAATACTAAAGGTGTGATAAATTAGAAATTTCTCAAATATGAGAAAGGGAGTACTGGGGTGAGATTGTGTAAACAAAATATTATTGATTTAAATTTGAGAATTAATAAATGGTATATTTGGTTATTACATAGGATCTGTGACTAAAGCGGATACTAGAGCAGTTTCACCTACGGATTAGCAGTGATAATTTGTGAGTGGATTAAATCTTACTTTTAAAATTATATCTTTATATTAAATTGATTATGTTTGAGTATTGTTATAAATTAATGAATTTGATAATTTTCGGTATATTAAAATAATTATTTTAAATAGTATATATATGACTGTTGTTATGAGAAAATATATATTTAAATACATATTGATTATTAAATGTGATTTTGGAGAATTTATATTGGTATGATTACATAAAAATATTGAGTTTGACCATTAAATATGTTTTATGTCGTGGACATGGTTGTGTTATATTTCCTTCTATTAGTATACGTCTTATATTCACCTGGACATAGTGATTGCCTTGTTGATGATTTGTATTTCGTCCTCCTTGCGCATAGGATGGACGATGACTGTTATATATTCCGGCCCTCATTTGTTATCGCTACGGTAAACGATGATCCATCTCTGCTACGTATTGGGACGCCAAGGGTAGTATGACAGTTTCCCTCTCCCCATCCATCTCTGCTATGCCTTGGGACGCCAAGGGTAGTATGACGGTTTCCTCCCCCCTTCCTCTATGATTTTGGGTTGTATCTTGGCACATAATTCTTCACCAGTTTGAGAGATTTTCTTATATTGTTATTTATTGTGATTATTTATTATGGATTTTTTTTTTTATAGGGTATTGATTATTGTTGTTATTCTCATTAATGTTAAAACTGTTACCATGAGGTTATTAAACTATTAAATATAATTTATTCACATTGTTGCATAAATTATTTACACTATTAGTAATTGGTCCACTCACTGAGCTTGCCTCATTAGTTCTGTTTTATTTTTTTTTTAATATTTTTTCAGTAGATTTTTAGCTGATTGTGGTTGGATCTCCATGCAAGGCATCACCGCCCCTATATTTCAACTCTCAAGAGTTTTCTGTTATTTTTGTAATAAACTTTTCAGCTTCTTTTGAATTCAACTTGCGCACTTTATTTTTATTACTACTTTTGAAAAATCAATTAGATTGCTCTGATAATATCCCATGTTGGTACCAAGGTGTGCTATATATTAAATTTCTTCCTATTTTAAAATTTATTATGGTAACTAGTTAATCTGTTATGGGAAATCCAGTGATATTTGTTGTGACCACTGGATATATATTTTGAAAATGATTTTATTTGCATGTACAAAACTGGGTTAGACCAAGTTTTAGGGAGGTTCTTCTGAAATTTATATAAAATTTTGGTAGGGTTTTCCCGAGGCGGGACCCATCCCGGGTACGGTCCTGTCATATAACTCATCCCAAAAAATTATGAACTAAAGCTTGTTCTCTTATCTTTCCAATGATATATTATACGCATGAATCCGATACTTTTAAGGTCTTCAACTTTAGATTCTCCCATCAGTGCACAAACATGTATTTTGTGCATGCCAATCAGAGTTGTGCAATTGTTTTCAATTTGTAACTCGAGGCAAAAAATTATGTAAAGAGAATTAAATTAAATCTTGGTCTCTTAGCTTTCAAATGATATATCATACGTATGAATCCAATACCGTTAAGGTCCACAACTTTAGATTCTCCCATCAGTGCGCAAACTTATCTTTTGTGCACGTCAATCAGAGTTTTGAATTTTCTTTAAGTTCTAAACCAACTACAAAATTATGAAAAAATATGTAAATTAAAACTTATTCTCTTACTTTCCGACAATATATCATACGCATGAATCCGATACCGTTAAAGTTTTCAAATTTAAATTTTCCCATCATTGCGCAAACCAATCTATTATTGTGGCCACTATAGTACCATTGATGGCCACCGTAGGGACGTTTGTGGGCACCGACCCCACTTTTGTGGCTATCGACGGCACCAAGGTGGCCAGCATGGACACTATGGTGCCCACCATTAGGACATTGGTGGGCACCAACCCCATTATGGTTGCTACCATAAGCACAATAGTGCCCACCATATGTCCTATGGTGCCCACTATAGGCCCTATTTTGCCCTATTTTTGACTTTTGCACATTACTCAAATTCATTGGTCTTTTTGAAAATCAAAATCAACCTAAAAAATTATGAAAAAAATAGTTAAACTAAAGCTTGTTCTCTTAGCTTTCCAATAATAAATTATACGAATGAATCCGATATCGTTAAGATCTGTAACTTTAGATTTTCCCATCAGTATGTAAACTTGGTTTTTACCCATGTCAGTCTGATTTGTGCATTTGTTTTCAAGTTCTTAACCAACTAAGAAAATTATGAAAAAATAAGTAAATTGAAGCTTGTTCTCTTAGCTTTCTAATGATATATCATACGTATGAATTTGATATCGTTAAGTTCTTCAAATTTAGATTCCCCTATCACTGCGCAAACTAATCCATTATGGTGGCCACCAATGGCACTATGGTGCCTACCATAGGCCATATGTTCCCACAATAGGCTATATTTTACCCTATTTTCATCTTTCATACAACACTCAAATTAACTGGTCTTTTTGAAAATATAAACCAACCCAAAAAATATAGAAAAAATTATTAAAAAAAAGCTTGTTTTCTTAGCTTCCCAATGATACATTGTACACATGAATCCGATACCATTAAGGTTTGCAACTTGAGATTCTCCCATCAGTGCGCAAACCTGTATTTTATACACATCAGTAAGAGTTGTGTATTTGTTTCAAGTTCTAAACCAACCCAGAAAATTATGAAAAAATAAATAAATTGAAACTTGTCAAAGTAATTTAATATTATTAATCGCATGTGATCATCGACAAAAAGGAATTAGATTAATTACTTATCCATTCTTTAGCTTTGGCGTCAACAGATAGTACAACTGATCTATTGCAATATTTCCTTATGTTGAACTAATAAGAAGAAACGTTCGTTACTAATCCCATAATCCTAAATTATTCATAATCAACGTGAATTAATCTAGAATTGCATTAAAATCTAGAAAGATAGCCAAAATTAGACTAACCATATAAACATTACAAGATTATAATCTAAATTATATTATTCGAATCACTACAAATAATCAAACTAGAGTACGATTCAGATCTAATTGAGCATGCATTCACTTACAGACAATAATATTGGATCTATAATACCATCATAAATAATTGAAATTTATCAATAAAGTAGAAGAATATAAACAAAAAAATCAATTGAATCAATTAAAGAGTCATGAATTCAGGTCTCATACATGAATGATTAATAACACAAATTAACTCCTACCCGAGAAAAGAAGTTTAGCAGCTCATGACCTTCTAAGTCGTAATCAACAATCTAAGAATGATATTATGTCTGCTGACATCCCCATAAACCTAGAGAAGACGTCTATTTATAATAAAAACCTAATCCTAATTATTTAATCTTAAAATCTTCAAAATCACAAAATTGCCCCTGCTGCTCGCTGCACCAAGTCAGGCGCCTGACACAGAACCTAACTTGGCCCCTGACACTCTCGGGTTAGCTCTCGTCCAACTCTTGTGTGTACGTACATCGCTTCCATGCACGTTAGGCACCTAACACAGGACCTGTCCATGCACCTGACACGTGCCGAACTCGTGGATTCTGGACCTGAACTCGTGGATTCTGGGCCTCCTACTGGTGACATGTTAGACCCAATGTCAGGGGCCTGACATTGCACTTGACTCGCTTTTCTTGAAAGATTCTTCACAATTCCAGCAAGTCTTCACGTCATTTACTCCTATAACCTTGCATGCAAAATATATTAATATTAGCTAAATTTTAGAAATTAAGACACACAAGAATTACACATTAAATTAAGTAAAAATAACAAAATATTAACCCATCACCAATCAAGTCAAAATATTTTTGCTAGAATGCATGCAATATTGAAAACTAGAAAATAAAAAGGTGAATGAATCATTCATACCTTCTCCTCTCTAAGTCTTCTAAGCTGAGGCTTGAAAATCCTTTACGATTCAAAAAAATAATATCATATTAAATAAGAGAGGGAGATGATCTTTATATTAAGGTTTAAGTCCTACTAAAATTTAAACTTTCCTATTTAAGTTATATAATATTAAATAAATATTATATAACTAGGGGTAAATGTTATAGGATTTTTACATGAGCTCAATCATAAAGTCCAATTTCTAAGCCCAACATGGATATAAGCTTATAGCCCTCTAGGCCCAAATACCAGAACGCAATAAAACCTTCTGCAAGACCACAATGTAGAATCTAGTGGACCACTACACAGAACTAACATCCACCATGCTGGAATATAGGACGTTGTGGAGAAGGAAACTCCCACATCCCACAAAGCACTCCCACACGCTTACTCACAAAGGACTCTATCGACCTACACTCCCAAAAGTATGCAAATGTTGAGGCGTTGATGAGCTCAAAGTGTGATGAGATGACCAAATTTGGAGAAAAGAAAAAGAAAAGTCCAGACTGGCGGCCTACTAAGCACAAGAGGAGCAAGGTGATTCATGCAACAGTGCGAAACCACCCAGAGTTCCAAAGGGACACTTTCAACACTATACCTCGTTGACTACTTCTGCTGACCCAAGTATTCATGCAAAGAGGGACAACACCAAGTATTGTCGATTTCATAAAGATCATGGCCATAATACTGAAGATTGTGTGACCTTAAAGGATGAAATTAAAGCTCTTATCCGCAGGGTTTTTTGAGAAATTTTGTAGCTGGGGGTGAAAAATAGAGGGATCGACTGTGAGAGGAAGACCACAAGTCTCCGTCACGAGTCGAGCAAGAAAATCATGAAAGGGAACCTCCCACTAAGATTTGTACAATAATTAGGGGAGATAATAAGATTCGTACAATAATTAGGAGAGATAACATAATCTCCAACAGGGCACTGAAAGTCTATTCTCGGACGTGAGGTACCCACCATTCGATTATGAGGAGGTCAACCTGACGCAGCGTTTAGTAAAGGAGGTAAACTACTCAATAGCTTTTACCGATGTAGATTCAAGAGGAGTGCATCATCCACATGATGATGCTGGTGGTAACCATGAACGTAGTTAATTGCATGGTCAAAATGATATTGGTGGACAGCAGGAGTTCTATAGACATCCTTTACTGGGATGCTTTCAGGCAGATGGGCATCGGAAAAAAGAGACTAGACCTATCACCAACCCCTCTATTTGGTATAAAAATTTTACATTAAGTGTATAATCCTAAAAATGCATATTTTCTATATATTCAACAGTCCAATCAAGTCAAAATATTCTTGCTAGAATGCATGCAATATTAAAAACTAGAAATAAAAGGGTGAAGGAATCATTCATACCTTCTCCTCTCTGTGTCTTCTAAGCTGGGGCTTGAAAATCCTTTATGATTCAGAAAAATGATGTCAAACCAAATAAGAGAGGGAGATAATCTTTATATTAGGGTTTAAGTCCTACTTTAATTCAAATTTTCCTATTTAAGTTATATAATATTAAATAAATATTATATAACGGGGGGTAAATGTTATAGGATTTTTACATGAGCCCAATCATAAAGTTCAGTTTCTAAGCCCAACATGGATATAAGCTTAGGTCCCTTTAGACCCAAATACCAGAACACAGTAGAATATTTTGCAAGACCACTACATAGAATCTAGTGGACCACTACATAGAACCAACATCCACCATGCTGGATTATAGGACGTTGTGGAGAAGGAAACTCTCACATCCCACAAAGTGCTCCCACATGCTTACTCACAAAGGACTCTATCAACCCACACTCCCATGTTCTCTTGTGATGGCAAGCAGGTGGAGAAGTGTGGTGTGGAGTGCAAGGAATACTTCATTATAAATAACCCAAAGGCACCAATTCAAGTAAGTGACTCTGAAACCTTACAGAAACTCTATTATCTCGTTCCAAAAATCTAATAACTGACTTGAACATCGGAGTGTCTTTGGCCGATACCACACCGGTGCCCTAAGGTTCTAACTTTTCTTTTTGTTTTCAGGTTGTCAAAGTGTCCAAACTATGCAAAATACCCTTCCAAGTAGAAGTAAGGCTTCAACCCATTTTTTAGCAAAAACAAAGAACATAACAAACACTCCTAAAGAAACAACAACTACTCATGTGAAATCCTACCAAAACAGAGTAAACACTCTTTTATTTGACATTTCACTATTGACATAGTCTACCCCAAAATAATAGGAATAGAAAACAATTGACTGTAAATAGTAAGATGCTCTAATTTGTAATATGGTCCCCCATTATTCCTTTAAGCTTATAGCAACTCCAGTAGTTTTTTGGCTAAACAAATCAAAATACGGAGCAAGACGGGAAGACGGGAAGATGTGAAGAGAGAAGTTCTGCAAACTTGGGACGTACATGTTCTGAAAAAGTTTGAACAGTAATGAAGATTGAAAAGATCTTCACAGATGTGAAAAGGTATATACTGACTGATTTCCTATGGTGCGTACAATGGTTTGGTCAGTATTTTTAGAATGTGGTTCACATGGCATTTATTGGTCTTGACACCTTTTGTTTTCCATTGAATCACGGTGCGTTTCCATTTGGGAAAACCAAGCAATAGAGTATAGTAGATTACTGTTCACTTTCTGATACATGTAGTCCCATTGAAGTAGAGCTTTCAAGTAAACATCTGGTTGCATAAAACTTCAGCTGGTTTATAAATGAAACAAAAATTTTTGAAAGGAAACCACCATAATATATATATATATATATATATATATATATATATATATGTACACTTCTTTGTTGTCCATATATAATGTATACATTTCTATGCTAGCAAGAAAGCATATGGAGCTGCCTATTTAAACCACATGGAAAGCATTCCTAGATTTTTCGGTGTTGCATTTAGTTTTTGGTATTACATATGGAGTTGAGTGGCATCTACCTTTATGTTTTTTGCTTTATTGCCTCATGATATTTGACTTTTGTGATTGAAAAATATAGTAATATTCAGCATATGGTAATCTGATCATAAAAAAAAAAGATTGGCATGATGTTGTAACCCAAAATGCTGAATGGCTTTGTTTTACTTTCTGGAGGAAAAAAAGCGATGGTATACCATGTAGGTACCACCACTTCTCGGTTATACAATTGGCAGATTTAATAGACAATTTTTGGTCTTTGTTACATTTGATGTGCCGTAAATGAGGTTGTTGGTAGTTTCCTTTTCTGATTTGTTTATTTTCTTGCTCTTTGTTGTGGCCTGGGTATTAAAAAAATGTTTCCAAAGTGTTTTGTGGTTGTGTTCGGATTCCTGAGACCTTGCTTCACTTTTTTTGCATTGAATCTCATATGTCTTTTCTTTTCAATACTATTTTTCTTATGGCATTGGAGCGTCATATGATCTTAATAGTGCCATTTCTTTTTTATTATCTTGGCATGGATTATTTTTCCCTCTTTTTGTTATAGCCATATAACTTTCAAAATATACTATTTTCAATCAGCTCCAGAGCTAGGAGTTCTATGTCTTGTCTGGGAGTTTGCTTTGGTAGTTGTGTGATTGTTTTCTAATGAAATACTTGAGAGCTCATTAATTTTGTTTTTCAGCTGTGATATCTTAATGCAGCGGCAACGACAGCAAATTACTGACACAAATCAGAAGAAGTTTCTGGATATTGTTAAGCGCCTAGAGGAGGGTTTACTTAAAATAGCCCTTACAAAGGTGTATTTTCATTTGCTTCTACTTAACTTTGCTGTTTTATTTTACTTTTTTTATTTTTATTATTTTAGTGTGTGGTTACTAGGGTGGTGGTGGTTCTCCTTTTTAGCGTGTTTCAATTTTGTTACCTAGAATTTTCTTTAAAGTTTCACAAGTTTCTATGAAAAAAATTAACTTGACATTATTTATAATTTTTGCAACCCTCATTTTAGGAGGACTATATGAACATGGATACATTGGAGAGCCGTTTACATAATTTGATTAAACGCCTGTCTTTGAATAATCCGAGCCAACATTACCCACAGCATGTTAATTCTCCCTCTACTATTGGTACAATGATACCAACCCCTGGTATGTCACACAGTGGTAATTCAAACATGATGGTTACCTCCTCTGTTGATACTTCAATGATCGCTACTAGTGGATGTAGTACTATTGCACCTAATGCTGTCAACACAGGAAGCCTGTTACCAACAGGTGGCTTACATGGTGGATCCTTCAACCGGTCTGAAGGTAATATTGAGTTTTATTAACTTCCAATATGTCAATCCATTTTGCCTTTTTTCATACCAGCATCTCGCAATCTGCTTTTGCAGGTCATGTGTCCAATGGATATCAGCAGTCACCTGCTAGTTTCTCTGTTGGTTCTGGAGGAAACATGTCATCAATGGGTGTGCAAAGAATTACAAGCCAAATGATCCCTACTCCTGGGTTTAATAGTAATACTAATCAGTTTTACGTGAATTTGGATTCTTCTAGTAGTGGTGGTGGGCTTTCCACTGCTGAATCTACCATGGTGTCCCAGTCGCAACAACAAAAGCAGCATATTGGTGGTCAAAACAGCCGTATATTGCACAACCTTGGCAGCCAAATGGGTAGTGGAATAAGGTCTGGCTTGCAGCAGAAACCTTATGGATTCTCAAATGGGGCTCTAAATGGTGGGCTAGGATTGATTTCTAGCAATTTACCACTTGTAAATGAACCTGGCACCTCTGAGGGCTATCTGACCACCACGCCTTATGTTAATTCTCCCAAACCCTTACACCAGCACTTTGATCAACATCAGAGGCCAGTTATGCAGGGTACTGTATCCATCCCAGATTCCCTCTCTCCCTTTATCTTTCTTTACAATGGGGTTGTTTGTGTAAATATGCTCACAATGTGTCAGTATCTAAATTCTGTCTATCTATTATTCTTGTCGTTTACATGAGAAATTCTGTTGAGCATTCTCATAATAAACTTTTCTTTTATCAGGTGATGCGTTTGGAATGAACAATACTGATTCCTTTGGCCCTGGGAACTATTATGGTGCGGCATCATCTGTTGGTTCAATGATGAATTCTCAGACTCTAAATTCAGTTAGTGTACCACCTATATCCAAAACTAGCTCTCCTCTCATAGGTAATCAGTCGAATATGCACAGCTCACAACAAGCTGCTAATATAAAGCCTCAACCAGTTGATCAATCAGAAAAGATGAGTTTCCAAGCTTCACTTCCTTCAAGGGACAATCTCCTCAATTCTCATCAACAGCAGCAATTTCAGCAACAGCCTCGCCAGTTTCAACAACAGCAATTTGTTCAGCACCAGCACCAGCTGAAGCAGCAAAATCAGCATGCACAGCAGCATTTGTTAAACAATGATGCTTTTGGTCAGTCTCATCTGACATCGGATCTTAGTCAAGTCAAGCGTGAGCTTGGGGTGGAGCCCCATAATGAAGTTATGCACTCTCAAGTTCCAGAACAATACCATTTGTCTGAGATGCAGAACCAATTCCAGCAGAATTCTTCTGAAGATCATTTGAGGGTGGCTCAGCATATATCTCTTCCATCTAGCCAGCATGATATCTGCTCACCACTGTCACAAAATTCTCAGCACATGCAACAAATTTTGCATCCTCACCAAGTAATTGCAGAATCTCAAAATGATTTTCACTCTCTGTTGGTGGTCAATCAGAACCAGTATTGCAGGGTCTCAGGCATCCTCAATCACAAAACAGGAGTCATAGACCTAGTAATGTATCACATGAGCAGCATGTACAAGAAACTGGTACACCAACTATCTGGTAAAAGATATATGTTAGCATCAAAAGCTTGAGTTGTGAAATTGCTAGGAAGGAACAGTAGTTTTGCTTTTTAGCATAATTGTTTTTGCTCAAGAGAAATATAACATCTTCATAATTATTACAATCAAACTATGCATCCAAATATTCCAACTCAAAACCCAACTTCAATGCACAGTCGAATCCCCAAGAAAATTTCAATTTCCCATATCTAAAAGTTTGATATAACTGATTAAAATCATTCAGAAATGCTCCTAATAAATGGCTGATGATAATGATTAACTTCACATGGCAAATATAATATGCAAAGCTAGAACCAATTAGGAAACAAAATGGGTATGAACCAATTCAGTATGTAAGAGATTATGATATTCAACATAAAAGGGTTTAAAACCAATAAGCACCAGCATATAAAACAAAGCATGTATTTACTGCAGACTGAAGTAACTTAACAAACAAGCCAAGCACCCAAATACAGTACAATATAAAAATTGTTGGTACAATATAAAAACACAATTCACAAACCCTAAAATGTAAGAAAGACAAATATAGAAGAGAGAAGAAGACGAACCTGAAATTTTTTTAGCGTAGTGATTCTCGGGTGGACCAATTGCTTAGTGAAACTTCTTCTTGAGAAATAGCCAGTCAACGGGAAAGACAATAAAAAGATTCAAA
>CM017577.2:15575866-15637581 GCA_007844105.2 Rhamnella rubrinervis
AGGACATGCCAAACATGAACCCATGTCATAGTCCACCACCTATATGTAGAATCAAATTTTAAATCTGTATTCTAGAAAAGGCACATATTTAATGAAGTAAAATATGCAACGATAGAGGAAGAAATCTAAAAGCTCCTTAAAGTTTGTTTTATCCGCTACTTGATTGTCCAAAGTGCTTCCAAATGTTGTATTGGTGAAGAAGGCAAAAGGGACTAAAATGTGTACATTGATTTCATGAACCTCATAAAGTACGAAGGATTACTTTTACCTCAATTGATCAACATGTCGACTCCATATAGGTTACAAGATTCTCATTTTCATGGATGCTTATGTTTGATACAACTAAATTTGTATGCATGAGGCCAACCAACTCGAATATCACGCTCATAACCATTGTAGAGGTCGTACTATTAAATGTTGATGACTTTTGGTTTGAAAATGTCAAGGCTACCTACTAGCCTTGTTAACATGATGTTTGCTGCTTAAATTGAAAAATAATGGAAGTCTATGTAGATAATATGCTTATGAAAAGCAAGAGGTTGTTAATCACATTCAAGATTTCAAATGGAGCTTTGATGTCTTCACAAAGCACAAAATAAAACTGAATCCAAAGAAATGTGCATTTAGAGTGGCTTTTGCAAGTTTTGGTTTCATGGTTAATCAGTAGGTATTGAGGCCAACCTAAAAAAAAAAAAAAGAGCAATATTAAGGTTTCACTAAAACCATTAAGAAAATGTAAGGCCACTAGCAAAATAGTAGCTCTCAATAGATTTGTGTCATGCATAATTGATGAGTGTCTTCCCTTTTTCACGACTTTGAGGGAGAAAGGCAATTTTAATGGACAACAATTTGAGGAGGAAAGAAATTCTAATGGATTGAAGAGTGTGAACGAGCATTCTAACAACTCAAAACTTTAACTTGACACCTACTCTACTAAGGCACTAATAGGTGAAATCCATTATGTAATTCTCACGTCTCATCGATCGTGGTAAGCTTGGTATTTTTAAAAGAGGATGGCAATGTGGAACATCCAATCAACTAGTTATGCCATGGTGGATGCTGAAACACTGTACCTAGTATGACATTGGTGGCTTCTAAAGTTAAGGCCTTACTTTCAAGTGCACACAATCACTATGCCCACCAACCAATCTCTTAGGCAAGTGCTTCATAAACCCTGATTTGTGCGAAGACTTGTCAAATGGTTTGTGGAGACATGCAAGTTTGATATTCGATATAAGCCAGACCACCTATCAAAGGGTCTTGCGAATTTTGTAGCTAAGTTTACCTACTATATTCTTATTTATCATATGGATGGGAAAGGCTCAAAGGCAATGTCATAAGATATTCAAGAACCTTTAATATCAACTTTGATATTATATGTTAACAAGTTATCCAATATCCAATGGAATGGTGTAAGACTTGCACTAACCACTCAAAAATGAGGCTAAGTATGAAGCTTTGCTAGCACATTTAAGAAGTGTGCTGGCACTAGAGACACACAATATTTCATATATATTGACTCTCAACTAATGGTAAACCAAGTGACATCCTCATACCCATGAAAGAAGAAAGGATGGTTCTATCTCTCAAGTTTGCAACATACTAAACAAATTTTGAAGAATATCATAATACGCAGATCCTAAGGTCCGCCAATGCTAATGCAAACTCTTTTCGTATATCATCATCATCCAAGGTAACTAGTTATAGTAGGATGATCCCAAAGAAAGTTCTTACCTTGTCCGCATATTATTGAGAAGAGGAGTGTGTACCCTCCGAACGTTGGTCCAACATGGATGGATCAAATAGTTAATTAATTGAAGGATGGCAAACTTCTTGAGACGCTTGAAGTTAGAAGTCCGAGATGCAAATTTTCACGATACACACCGCTTTAAAGGATGCTCTAAAAGAAGGATTCACTACACCATATCCTGAGACACCTAGAGAAGCTAATTATGTCATGTGGGTGATTCATGAAGGCATATTTGGAAACCACTCGTGGTAGAGTCTTGGCTCACAAGATAATTTGACATTATCGCCTATTCTACATGATAATACTATGACATTTGTGCACAAGTGTGACAAGTGCCAATGCTTATAATCTATCTCACACCAACCACCTGTGGAACTCGGTCACTTAAGCCCTAGCTTTAGTCCAATAGAAAGTAGACATAATTGGCCCACTTCCAATGGCATAAGAAAAACTCAAGTTTGCAATTATGACTATCAATTACTTTTTAGGTAAAAAAATATGCTCTAGCCACCATCATTGTACAGAATCCACCAACTTCATTTGGAGGTTAATTGTGTGTAAGTTTGGCATCCCCACACTATAATGATGAATAATGGAAAGCAATTCGATAATTTAAAATTTAGATAATTCCTTCTCATTGCCATTTTATTTTAAGCCAATGGATATGTGGAGACTATCAATAAGATTATCAAAGATAATCTATAGGTGAAGTTGGAAAAGCTTAACGACGCTTAGGTACTAAGTGAAGGTCTACAATGTTGTCCGTGGGTTGTATTTGTTGGGTTATATTTATCATTTTATTTATTTTAAAACTATAATGATTTTATTTAATTTGGAAGGAGAGTTCCAAAACTATATATATTGTTTAAAGTTATCTATTTTCTTTATGTGAACTATATTTAAAATTAAGTAACAAAAATTAATATTTATTTTATATTATTATTTAAATTTTCTAAATAAATATTTAAAGCAAGAAAGTATATAGGCATTGACTATTTATGTATTCATGTTTAAAGAAATTTTAAATTCTCTGCAATTTCTGCATGCTTAATTTTATTGCCACTCTAATTTTATTTGACTTAAGAAACTTGGTTATAAAAATATAATTCTTCAAAAATTTAAAACCAATTATATTGGTTTTGAAATTTTTAGCAATTGAATCTATCCTTCATGAATTGCCATGATGAATGGTCTTTCTTATTTCACATATAGAAAAGCATTCCAAAAAAATTCCCAAGTTGTATTAGGACATATGATATATTGTTAGAAAACCCTAGATGTCAACTATAACGCATTATCTAAATTTTATAGGATTATGTTGCCATTTGGATGATCAAAATGCATTTGTAAAATGTGTCGAATGCCCATGTGTAGAAATTTTCCATTCAATTCCTTTTATCTATAGCTCTGTGATCCTTTAGCTTTCATAGGTTAGAAACTTAGGTTGATAATGTATTACAAAATTAATATAAAGCAAAGAAGAAGAGATAAGGAAGGCATTGAGAATAAAGAAGAAATTGATCGTCAATCTTATTATTTGTACTCTAACCTCTTCTTATATAGATAAATGCTTAGATTTCTTAATATACATAGTAATAGGAAAACTCTGGTTTCAGATCTAGTCTAATAAAATCTCTTATTTAGGGTTAATAGATGTCAAGAATGTTCACATATTAAGTCCAATATTTTATAACAATAATAAATTAAATTATAATTTAAGTTAAATAGCTAGAAGCAAATGTTATAGGTCTATTTTAAAACCCAAATTATCTAAGCCAATTTTAGTATGCCCAAATGCACCGCTACCCCAAGTAGCCAACATACATATAACCCATTCCCCTCTATGCATATCTAGATGAATAGAATTTATGCATCACCAACAAGCTACAACAAGCTATAGGGAGCAACCTTCTATTATAAGAAATGATTAGTGACAAGGATCATTCACATTCACCAATTGGGAAGTTATTGTAATATTCTCCAATAGGTGTTGACATTTGGAGGATGGTCTATGAGCATGTGACAACTCACGTGCAACCTCATACAAAACCCCAGAGGACTATATGCTGAGGGAAGCCACTTTTGCCTTGGAAAAACTTTGTCAAATTCTCTCTCCCTCTTGATTATTGACTTGAGTATTGGAGTCTCTTTGGTCGGTATCATATCAGTCTCTAGGGTTTCCCTCACTTTGTTTTCCATCTTAGGTTACCAAAAGGGACCCTTGGAATACTCAAGGTAAGATTTCGGCTAAAACATTAATAATTAATTTGATTTAAAAATGTCTTTATCAAAATTTAATGTGTAAAGTTTTACAAAATTGTTGTTAAATTAGAATACGAATTGTTGTTAAATTAGAATACTCTTATTTAAAATTTTACTTCACAAACCCTTAAATTAAATAAGAGTATATTTTTCAAAATTTTATATGGTTAAGTAGCAGCCTAATATATTTTTGTTGAGGCTAAATTGAAACAAAATCAAGATATGAGGGGAGAAATTATAATTTAAAAAATAAAGAGGTAGGCATACGTATGAAATTGTATAATTGAGAGGACCATTTTGAAATTTACCATTCTTCTATGGGGGGGATTAGTGCAATAACAAAACTTGGATGTTTAATTAAGGACTCGTTTGACAACATTTTTATTTTAGTAGTTTTACTTGAGCTGTACAAATAATTTATTTAATTTAAATGCTAAATCTAAAATTAGTATTGATTAGTATTCTCTTTTTACTATAAATAAAGAAAAGGAAATAGGAATACAAAATGATAAAAAAATTGAAACAGTTTTCAATTTGCTTTTTACTTTTTAATCACATTTATAGTTAATTGAAAGATCTAATTAATAATAACAAATTATAATTAATATTAACGAACCTATAGAATAAGCAAACTACACTCATTTTTAAAAATAATAAAAAAAGTTGCGAACTTTAGAATTTGGTTAAAGTCGGAGTGGAGATCATAGTAAGAGTCAGTTGTTCAAACTCTACTGAGTTAAAATGAAGCAGCAGAGCACGTTCTATCTACTATCACTCGAAATTGACGAATTTCAAATCAATACCCTTTTAAAAAACTCTGAAGCGGTACACAATCTTCCCTTTGTTCTCAATTCTTACACCCCAAACAAGGAATAGTAAGTTGCATGTTTCTTTTCCTTTATTTGGTAAGGGAAGATAGTTGAAAAATTCAAGTTGGTTATGTGTACGTACACAATGGAATGTTGAATCCTTGTAGTTTCACTATGTCATTGTGTGTCACAAATCATTCACAAATTTTGACTCAAAAAATTTATTGATTAGATGAAATTCCACTTGCATATTATTCAAAGAAAGAATTAAACACACTGTTGCTTCAATCAGCTGCACACCTTGTTTGGTTTTAGCAATTGACTTGAAATAAAATGCCTTTTGTCCTATCAACTATGAATTCTGAATATTATATCTACTGGGTTGGTGGTTATAAAATTAATCATAATATATGTACATGACAAATATTATTATGTATAAATGCTTAAGACATTATAATATATGTGGCTACTTTGTCTCTTTTACAATGATTAAAGTTTATTGGAATATATAGTATTTTTATTGCTTCATGTTGTCAGTATGACTACAATATACAATTCCATGGTCAATAAAAGAAAAAACTCATGGAAACAATTTGATGCACATGAAAAGTCTAAAATGTGATGCTGCCCAAGAAAATTTATTTACGTCTACAAGTGATTGATGTGGGTTAACTAATTAAACAAATCCTTGACTAAAATGTATCCACTTTTTTAGGCAGGAAAAAATTTACTATGTTAATTTGTGTAAAAAATGAGCAGGAAATAACTAACTTCCATGTTTAAACTGTCATCAACATTGAAAACATAAATCTCCCAGTCATCCTCATTCGTCACTTTACTATTTGTTTTAAAGAAACTAGAAAATTTTTGTTTATAAAAATGGTAACTAATTAAGAAAGTCAAATTTGAGTTAGCTAAGGTAATTAATTAAGGAATTATTCATGTTTATTAGGTGGTGTTATTAATAAAGTCCAATTTGGGTTACTTGTAAAATTTTTCGAAAGGATTATTTGTCAAAAGTTAGAGGATTCTGGTTGAGTTTTTATCTAGTTACATCCTGCTGTATAAAACTGATATAGGCCATTTGACACATTATATATGATAAGAATTTTCCACCATTAGTATAACAAAATGGAATTAATGCCATTACCAAGTTATTTCCAAGCTCTAGCCAGCTTGTTTGAACTTTCAAACTTCAAAGTAAAACATTTGCTGGGTAATGCAATGTCAACTGCAAACTGGGTACGAAAAGTTTTGCAAGAAATATTATCAAAACTTTTCCACTCCTTTCCCAGAGTTGTATTTATTAGGTCAAGGCAGATACTTTTTTTAATGTGATACACTTTTTAATAACAATATATATATATATATATATATATATATATATATATATATATATATATATATGAAGACAGTCACAAAAGGAGTTTGACGATTGCATGGTATATGTGAAGATGATAATACGAAAAGATCATACTCTGAAATTATCCAAATTTAATTGGCACATTATTGTCTTGTACTTTAGTTTAGTCAAGGTATATGTTTATTATTTATTAATTTCATATTTGATTGTCTAAGTAAGCAATTAAGCATAACACCACTAAATTATTTAGGTTTTTGTGAATGGTGTTGAAATTTCAACATCATCATCAACTTTTCTTAATGGGGTTATTCTTGCATGTATTGAAAAATATGTCAATGACTTGGAAAGGAAGGGGATAAAGCAGCTTCACATCACATTTCAGCATAATGAAGAAAGAAAAAGAAAATCATTTAATCAAATAGAGAATTCATTGCATCAAGGATATATATATATAGAGAGAGAGAGAGAGTGAGCTCACAACTGATGCTATGATAACCAATCATAGTCTTTTGAATGATGAAACTAAGGATTAAGCATAACCACAAGTGAGACCCACATATCGTTTTGGTCTTATTCAATATAATCTGTTAGTAGGCTTTTGTAAGCAATCACAAATAGTGGTCAAATCTCTCAATTACATTTTCCGTCACTACATTAAACGCATCTTTCTTTATTAATTATGGGCATCCATATATGCTTTTACTCATAACCATAAGACAAGATTGGAATCATTAATATTGGTTTTAATTCCCATCTTAGATATATTCCATTCTAAAACATTAATATGGACAACAAATTGTACAAAAGAGAGCTTCTCAAACATTCCGCTGGAAAGGAGACATCAGAAGATGCTATGGATAATTTTATTATTAACACCATTAGTTGCTTAAATTTTGGATTAGGTTATGTGAAATTATGGATCACTAAGATCTAATATATCCTTATATATGAATATTAGTGGTTTTCCCATGTAGAGAATAATTAACAAGAATGATGAATTGGTGACATTTGCATCACAACCTTTCTTATTATAATTATAACCAAAGTTACTTTTTCAAAATCCCCACACACACACACACACATACATATATATATATATATATATATATATATATATATATATATATATGAATTATCCAGTAAAGGTTCTCTCATTATTTATGTGGCATGCGCTAAGGGTTGCCACATAAATACCAGAATTGTCGCATATATAGATATAGGATGTGTCTTTAGTAAGAGACATCTCATTTAATTAAAGGAGAGATTATTTATGTGACATTTTATAAATATTTTGTTTAGAGTATTATTATTTATTATAAATTGTAAAATTTTACAATTTATTTGACAATATATTAGTAGATACATTAGTTCCTATACAGAGGACTATGTCAAGTGGATGAGTCTCATCCACTTATATATTAATAAGTGAAATGTAAAATTATACAACTTATGCTAAAAAGTAAAAAGTATGATTTTTTATTCATAAACAATAGTAGGCCTGATAGTTAATGTAACACAGGTTTTATACTAAGATTCGAGGAAAATAAAACTGAAAGGGCTAATGCTAATTAAATTCAATTATGTCAACATCGAGTCCACTGGTGCTTATATGATAATCCTTGAAAAATATAATATAAACAATATCTCATTTAACTAAATTAGGAATTGCTCACCGGAGAATTCTTGTGGATATATATATATCTCTATATATATATCTATATATATAATAACAATAATGGTGTAGCAGTCATAGACAATAAGAGCGAAAGCAGAAAAGTATTCTTTTGGCTATGAACATAAATCAAAGTGGAGATGTAGCAAATTGGTCAAATCATGTTTAATTATATGCTTCTTCATTTGGTTACTTTGAAATTTTTCTCCTTTTGATTTATTCCTGAGTAGGTTCTTAATCTTCTTTACTTTATTAAGTTATTATTATTATTTTCCTTTTGCTATACTGAGAAGGTTTCTCACATTTTATCTATTAAAAAAAAATTAAATTCTGACTAGTAATTACCCAATCTGTATAATTTGCTGTCTTCATGAACATAATTATTATGCTAATTTTCATAACGTACTGCAATCAAATCAGATGGTAGCCTAAATCAATCATTTTTATTTATGCTTTGGCTCTCTTCCCACAAATATTGCCCAATTCACCTGTCATTGCAACCACGAAATTTTGGAGGCATCTAAATTTGTCCTTGATTCTCCATTAGACGCATATTCCACCACATATGTAATAAAAGGTTAATCAGAGTCACCTAAGCCACAACATTTTTAATTGAAATCCATAAATTGTTGCTTTGGATGTGGTGGGGTATTCTTCTGCAGTCGCTCTTTAATGATTCTTTTTATACTACATCAACAAAAGAATTTAAAATTAATTAATTGAAAATATATTACAAAGAATACAAAATAGGGATCTTAGGTAATTAGCACGAAGTGGGTGTGAAATAATGTTTATAAGTAATGCACATCGTAATCACATCATAAACATTATCAACATATATCTCATAATCAAACTCATTTTAATCTATAACATATATGTAGGGTAGTTAAAGAAATACCATTCATGATTAAAGGATTGCTTGATGTCATTGTCCTCCTGCAAGCTCAAATAGCAAAATAAAAAGATTAGTGCAAGATACCCATATAAACCTAAATCCCTTTTTCCCTTATCAAATTTGTGCTCAACCATGTGATAATTAAACAACCACCCTTAAATCTATTTCTCTTTATTTATCCAAAATACATAAAATAATAATAATAAAATAATAAACAACAACAACAATAATAATCAGAAGAGTTAACTTAGGTTATAAGAGTAGTCTAGGAGCCATACGACAACCCCAAACCACACAAAACCTAAGCCAAATTTATTAATAAAGAAAAATAAAAAGGTACAAGTAGGAAAGATAGATAAAAACATAGTTGCTAACACATGCAGAATACAAAGATAGTAAATAATCGCTGAGTAGTATATTGAGAAGCCCGCGGTGAAAGGCTTAGTCAATCCCAAACCTCCGCCGAAGTCGCAATCTTCTAGCGGTTTCTCCCTTCGGACGACCTGGTTTTCTTTCAACCAAATACCATAAATTAATCAATGGTTTGTGAGATCAAGGTTGTGAAGCAACAAAATCTAAATTTCGCTGGTCGCGATAAGCAAGAGCAATCGAAGAATCGAACTGAACCATGGCCATAATATTTGATTGCTGATCCACATGGGATACCATCAAACTCATTTGAGGGTTTTGAAGAGTCCCCACCTTGCGGGCGGCATTCATCTTCAACAATATCATCCTGATAATCATTGTCATGAGGCTCATCATCTTTGTCGCCAAAAGCATCGCCCACAACGTGACTCGACGAGGAACCATAGCGTGGTGTGATGGAATCCAATCACTCTTAATATAGTCCAAATGCTCTTACTGCTTCGACAAGTCACCCCGCTGGGAGCAAAGAACTAGATCCGGAGATGGATGGACTTCAATGGCCGCTTCGTACTAATGTTCGTCATGATGGTAGGAACAACATCATGTTGATGTACTATGTCCCTATATGAGTGGGTGTTATTATATTCAATACCTCAAAGGTATTGGTAGTAAGCACGTTTGTATTCGATTTAATATGCCGCAGAGGTACCGCCTTTGTAGACATTCAAACTTGGGGCCTTCTTTTTCGCCTCATGAGGTCCATCTTTAGAGGCATCTTTCCAAAACCTGCACTTAGCCATTTGCCTTGTTCTAAAATCGAAACCGATTCAAAATATAAATCCACTTCAATGTAATCCCCTCCAATAATAGTTTTGGGACAAACCCACTAAATCCACATCAACCAAAACCCAAGGATAGGAATTATCGAATTACCTCAAGTATCTAATCCATATTCTCAACTCTAATAATAATAATAATAATAATAATAATAATAATAATAATAATAATAATAATAATAATATATGATAATAATAATAATAATAATAATAATAATAATAATAATAAAATATATTAAGGCCTTATTTGGTACATCGTATTGTATTGGATCAACAATATATAATCTTAGTCTGGTTGATGTAGCACTTGTACTTAGTCGTAATTATTCAAAAAAATTTAATATAATATTTATCATATTATTCTAATCCACTCGCATATACGTCGACTAATACCATTTTTTAAATATTTAATTTAAATGTTATATGTTGAATTTCATTTTTGATCATACCATTTCAGCTTGAGTACTAGTTAATAATACAATTCTAATCACAGATCAAACGTGGATGAACTTATGATCCTATTGGGCTATTTAGTTGGGCATATATTAAAATAAATAAATAAATAAATAATGTCCTTTAGCCTAGTGAGTCGGGTAAAGTGTTAAAAGGATTGGAACCAATGAGCCTCATTGCATTGTTAGTAAATAATATGTCGAGTCCCATTATACATCAATAAGTGAGTTTTACATGATTATGCTAGATCTACATAAAAATTTCCTACAATCTCTCACTTGATTGCATAATAGATCTTGTTGGTACAAAATTTTCAATTATAAGTATTATGGAAACAACGAGCCTAGTATTGAGTAGTGGATGAGTGCACAATCTTTAACTAAAATTCATGTTCAACCATACATATACAACTTTTTCTTCAGCTTCTTTTTATCATCGTAGACTTGGTCAATGTGAAATTCATCACTATTAGAAGAATTTGATTTTATATCCATGAAATGAGATGAACCACTTCATAATGATGTTGCAAAAGTACAAAAATGATTCACCTAGGTTTGGTTGTGGAATGATGTGAACTTGGTATTTTTTGTAGTGGAAAAGCTCCTGCCAATTTGACTTTCTACCATTATTTTTAATATTTTTTTCCACAATAAAGTTACCGCAACTTGAGGTGGAGGCATTGGTGTTTCTCAGAAACATTGAGATTGTGGCACTCGAGTTCCCTAAGGTATTCGAGTTTCGACACTTAGGTTTTCTAAGGTGTTTGAAGTTTCGCACTTGAGTTTCCTACATATATTGAGTTTCCAATTAGATTTTACCATACATGATTCTCCGAATAGGACTTTGTAGCATTTGAGTTTCTCTTAATTAAGCTTCCTCCGATTGGATATATTTATTGTGCTATGCCCTCCAATTTCGCACCTCGATGAATCCCTACGTTGGATTTTGGATTTACCTACCACACACAAACAAACTACGGGAGAGATAAACACTTAGTAAGCAATCCAAATGCACATGACAATACAATGTAATGTGGTGTAGTACACATATATAATTTTCACTTTTACCTTTTTACTTTATAAATCAACTAGCTCGACTATTTTATGCTCAATGTATGGCCCACATGCCATTTTGGGTCGATATATCTATCTCGCCACCACGGAACCCACATGCCTATTCAGTGGTGGCAAGTTAGATCACGCTAAGAAAAACCCACTTACCCGTGGTCTGATCTAAGAGCTATTAAAAATCAAAGTTTAAAACTAGCTTTCTTGACCCACTTTAAAAATATAAACCCTTAGGAAAAATTCACCTTTTACATAAAATATCAAAACCTATGAAATATTCCATGTAAATGTATGCACATATTTTAATATATAAATATAGCCAAACAGAGCATAACCACGTATAATTACCGAACTATCCTTCTTGACAAGGGTAATTGTCGAAATGCCTTTATTTAAACAATTACTTAACAAACACACTTCAATTCAATATAATTACCTAAATACCCTTGACCTTTTTGATAATTACTAAAATACCTCTAAAGCAAATAATAATTAACAAATACCCCAAAAGACAAATGACAAAATGCCAATCTACCCTTACCTAATTAATGACAAAATAATACTTCCCCAATCACATACATAACTAAATATATATATACATACATATTTATGAATATATTAAAAATACATTCACCCACTCACACATATATATATATATATATATATATATATATATAACCACATACAATTATATATCTACATATAAATATATATTTACAACATACATGTATAAAAGTACATAGTCAAGCCTTCATATATAAATATGAACACACTCACACACACACACACATACATATATATATATATATATACATATGTATATATATATATATATAAACCAATTATGAATATATATATATATAAATAATTATATAAATAAATATATAAATACTAAAATAATTAGGAAATGTGATATGACCAAGATGCCTTTCACCTTCCAAGAATACCAAATATATCCCTTTCATGAAAAAGACTAAAATACCCTCAAGAATTTCTAAAATACTGAATATATCTCCAACATATGAAAATATCAAAATGCCCTTCACATGCCTAAAAATTCTAAACATGTCCCCATCATGGTCGCCACTCTATGCACCAAATCTCAACCAATTTCTTGTTAAATTAAATAATAAACATGAGATTTTGCAATATCTCCACACCAATTACCATAATCAAGCATTAATTCACATCAATCAAGTTTAAATCACAATTTTCACAAAGTATAAACTCTAGTCAATCGGGGTTTTGTCATACAACCAATCCACAACAAATTAATCACATATAATCAAAACTTCACCAAGATATCATATATATTTACCACTAAATCAAGTGAAACACCAAAATATGCAATAAGTTTCTTAAAGGTAGGAAGCCTACCTCTTCAAGCTTAGCAATCAACCTTTCACAATTTGAAAATACCGAACACCTTTACTTTGAATTCCCTTTGATGGCGGTTTAAAACCCTGAGTTTTCTTGAATTTTTTCCACTTTTTTCCACTTTCTCTTCTTTTCTTTTTCTCTCTAAAATAACAATGAAGCCTTTTCTTTTTCTTTTTTTCAAGACAAGGGGTGTCGACAAAGGTTAAAAGAAAAGAAAAATAAAAGTAAAAATAAAAGAATAAATTAATAAAAATAAATATCTAAAAAGTAAAGTCAAAGTCAAACTTTGACTAAGGGTAAAATGCTAATAAAAATCTCTCAATCCCTAACTAGATATCTTAGGCCCTTGCCAAATGCTTCGAGGAATTCCGCATGCTTATCGTGTTGGTGATGTGTAATTGAACCGAACTATGGCCGAAAGTCAATAGTTTTGGAAAAATATGGCTATTACAACTCTCTCCTAAAAAGAATTTTGTCCTCAAAATTAATATTAAGGAGTTAGAGTACAAACTCAACATAATTGGGTACTTGGCTCTCATCTCGCCCTCCAGCTCCCAAGATGCTTCCTTCGAAAACTTTAACCAAGGAATTGCCTTGTTCAAGGACTTAGTCCTTACGATCCAAAATTCTTACTAGTTTCTCCTTGTACGCCGTTCTTCGACCTCTAATGGCTCATACTTGATGACTTGTAAAGGATCATGCACGCATTTCGCTATATCAACACATGAAATACATTATGCACGCTGGATTGGGAGGCAAAGCTAATTGATAAGCCAAAACCTAACTCTTTCCAGACCTTAAAAGGTCCGATGAAATGAGGACTTAACTTTCCTTTTTCCTGAACCTTAGTACACCTTCAGAGGTGCAACTTTGAAAAGCTTTCTCCCATATCAAACTCCAAATCTCTCCGCTGGTTGTCTGCCCAACTTTTCTATTTGTCTTGAGCTACTTTCATCCTTTGTCGTATTTTGTTGATGATGTCACTGGTTTGTTGTAAAATTTTCAGCCTAAGCAACTTTCGCTTCCCGACTTTATCCCAATGCGATGGAAATCTAAACTTCCTTACATACAAAACCTCATATCTAGCCATGCCGATAGAAGTTTGATAGTTGTTACTGTAAGCAAACTCCATTAATGGAATATGCTTTTCCTAGCTTCCTTTAAAATCCAGCATACAAGCCTTGTGCATATCTTCCAATGTCTAAATCGTCTGCTCCGAATGACCATCTGTCTGAGGATGAAAAGTTATAGTAAAGGTCAACTTCATCCTTATTGCTTTTTGCACTCTTCAAGAATGTGAACATTGGATCTCGATTTGAAACAATCGACAGTGGCACACAGTGGAATTGTACAATCTCATCCACGTACAGTTGAGCTAACCTTTTCATCGAATGAGTCCTCCATATGAGTAGAAAGTGAACCGATTTCGTAAGTCGATCCACTATTACCCAAATTACATCCTTGCTTCGCTGGATCGTGGCAATCCTATAACGGAATCTATCACTATACGCTACCACTTCCATTTTGGAATTAGCAGGGGCTTAAACAAATCAGAAGGTCTCTGATGCTCAATTTTCACTTGCTAGCAAGTCAAACACTACTTCATGAATTTCGCAATGTCTCCCTTTAAGCCAATTTTGGAGACGCCCTTATACATCTTGGTAGACCTGTGAACTGAAAGTAGGCATGCTGAGCCTCACCAAAATTTCTTTCTTAATCTCTTCAACCTTTTATACACATAGATGAATACCAAACCTTAACATCTTGTTCCATCAAGATTGAATCCTCGTCCCTTTCGATTACCTTATCTCCGATCTTGAAAGTCCTATCGCTAGCTCGACGCTTTATCTTGTCCATGATTGAAGATTGAATCATTAGTGACACCAACATAGATGAATGTTGGCTAGTAACTAACTCAATATCTAAGCTTTGCAAATCCTATAGAATACGGGTGAGAAGTGATCGACTACCTTTGAAATCAATACTTCTTCTGAGCATCAACTACGTATTCGCTTTTCGGTAATAGTTGATAGTGTAGTCGAATCCGTGACAAACTTCAACCATCTCCTTTACCTCATGTTCAACTCCTTCTAAGTGAAAAGTACTTAAGACTTTTGTGATCGTGTAAATGTCACACTTTACTCCATACAAGAAATGACGTAAGATCTTTAATGCGAATCTGTTAGCTTCAAATCGTATTGGATAGTTCCGCCATACGGTTTCAATTGGCACGATGTGTAAGTAATCACCTTGCCATTCTTCATGAGAACACATCCTAATCCTTGCCCGGCCACTATAGATTACAAAATTATCTTCGCAGTTCGGCAAAACAAGAGCATGTGAAGAGACTAGTTTCCTTTTTAGCTCTTGGAAACTTTCCTCTCACTCCTCCAACCAAACAAACTTGGTTTCCTTCCTTAACAATTATGTCAACAACAACGTAATCTTAGAAAACCCTTGTACAAACAAGGTGGTACCCCGCCAAACCTAGAAAACTTTGGACCTCCGACGTTTGTTGGCCTCTTCCAATCCTGAATTATTACAACTTTACTACTATGCACCTAAATACCTTCAGCAGATATCACATGTCCTAGAAAAACAATGCTTTCCAACCAAAACTCGACTTTTTGAACGTGGCATACATCTGCTTCTAATGCAATAGCACTAACTTTAAATGCTTTTCATACTCAATCACTGATTTAGAGTAAATAAGAATGTCAGCCGATGAACACCACCACAAACTTATCTAAGTAATAATGAAAAACATGATTCATTAGATCCATGAATGATGTTGGTGCATTCGCCAAACTAAATGACATCACCATAAACTTGTAATAGCTATATTTGATTCAAAAGCATTATTTGGCTTGTCATCCTCCTTAATCTTTAGCTTGTGATAGCCGAACAAAAGTTGATCTTGAGAAGATAATCACTCCTTGAATTGATCAAATAAGTCATCAATCCTCAAAGAATGGTATTTGTTTTTATTGTAACCTTGTTGAGCTCCCAATAATTAATGCTTAGCTGCATTGAATCGTCCTTCTTCTTCACAAATAGAATTAGTGCTCCCAAGGCAAAACACTAGGTTTAATAAAACCCCTATCCATCGATCATGCAACCGTATTTTTAACTCCAACTTTATTAGTGTCATTCGTAAGGTGCCTTCAAATAGGTGTAGTCCTTAGTACTAAGTCGATCGTAAACTCCATTTTTGATCTCGGTGGTAAACCTAACAACTTTAGAGCTACCGACACTTGTCATAAACTCCACGCCTAAGAAGTCATAAACTACCTTGATGTCTTATGGTTCTAGAGCTTTTGGTTTCTTATCGTATGCTAACAAGGAATCCCTAACACCTTTAATAAACACTTCAAAGTTTGCATTATCATAGCAATTTTGGCCACTTGTAACTTTGATCCCGAACTCAAACTCGACCGCCTACGAGGCTAAACTCAGTAACACCTCCTAACCAAACCTCACAGATCTGATTTAGGGAATGATACTTACATATCATATGACGAAACTAAGACTAAGTTTTTTTCCTTTTACTTCAAATCCTTAAGAATAACACTACTAACTTTAAAATTAACATAATACTAATAATAATAATATTAATTATTATGTTTCAAAAATCATAACCCATATGTAAAGAGAACATAACAAAATATCTTGGTCTTATAAATTTATTAAATAGAGTAATGAAATTAAAACATAGCGTAATGGAAGCATAACATCTTATTAACTTCGATCATGCAGATCAATATAGCCGAATACCACCTTACCTAAGCCTAGGTATATGTGCAAATCAAGTCCACATTCCTCTTTATTAGTTTCGAGCCATTACCTACACACATAAGCAAACAAGAGTGAGTGACAAATCACTCAGCAAGTTCCATACTACACATATACACACAACATGGAATGCTTAAGCTTATAATGTGAACCAATGTTTGCTTGCTTACTTATAAATAAATCTTGTATAGTTCAAACCAAAACTTCTTTATTTAGTTTGAAAACAAAACTACTATTGTAGGACTTTCATACACATATATGGGAGGATCCCTTGAATAGCCGAGCAGTATATTCCAAGAGATTTCAAACCATAAAAGACATATGTGTGTAAGTGGGGCAAAAGGACGACTCATCTTAGTCATTCAAGCACAAACGGATACCAATAACTCCAACTAAAAGCATTAGTCATGTCTTCATTGTAATCCTTAATTAGTCCTCCCACATACACAAATCCGCCTACATATTTCCATATAAACCTTACAAACTTGGTCAAATCCAAAATGAATATTTTCTTATGCATTCCATACATACATAAGCTCCAAATCAAACTTGTCCATATCTACCTACAAGGTGATTCTCTCAAAAATATATTTTACTTTTCAATATATCTTGATGATGTGCATTTTTATAAAATCAAATTTTATATTCATGTTTGAATGCACATGTTCATGCTTACATACTTATGATCATGCATACCTTATTTCACAAACTAAGAAACCAAGTGTATATGCATTCATCAACGTATCATATCCAAAGTATATATTTCATGACAAATTATCACAATAAATGCTTATATAGGTTTTGGCTATCTTCAATCACAAGTAATACAATCCATATCATACATACACTTATATTTCTATTTATTTTCAGAAATTGAGGAAGTTATTTTCATAGAGAATTTCATAAGTAATATGCATAACCAAAATTTTAGCCACAATTAATCAAATTTGTCATATATGATCTCATGTTATGTAGTACCAAAATTTTTAGCAAGCATATCTTAATCTATTACTTAGTGGTGACATGATTTTTGAAATAATAACAGGTATACACATATTCAAAAAATTCCAATAATATAATATAAATTCAAGTTTAATTAAAGTATGAATAATCGATGATTTAACATAGCTAATATGCCCATAATTTCCAGCAAGCAATAATCCTTTTTAAAATTGAACAAAAACAATCTTAAACTTAGGAAAAAAAATTGTTACTCAATATTATCCTAATTGAGATTAATCAAATCCATTCATTACATACATAAGTGGCCATGATTTAAAGATCAATCAAGATAAAAATTCAGTCTTGACACTTGTATAAGGGTCGACCATTAGAGAAAATTAGGGTTTAGTGTGCAACTTTTTATAATCAAAATTTTCTTACAAATACATGTGATTTTCGACAATACCATGAAATTCTATTTTAAATCCAATTTTTCCAGCACACATAAACTGTAATATCATACTTAATCATCAACTCAATCCATAGAAATTTTGAAGAAGAGAGATTCAACACACATATGAACAAACAACAAATAAATGTAAAACTTGACTTGATTCTTTAAAAACCCTTGAAATTCCTTACTTGATTACATAAAATTTTCTCTCAATTTCAGTACTAAGAGGAGAGGAGAATGCATAAATATTTCTCCCTAGATGCCTCTTAATTTATAGATAAAACCATAGTAAAAACTTTCCTAATTTCTTAATTCTTACTTTCCTTATTTCAAAAAAGGAAAATAACTAGCCATATAATTATCAAATAATGCTAATTAAAATAAAAAAATTTAAATATCAAACCCACACATAAATGGGCATCAACCATAAAGTCACACACATACACATACATGCTGGCACAAGACAAATCGTACACATATTCACGTATAAACAGACTTGAAATTCCTAAACACTTTTGCAACATGTCAGACATCTATTATTGCGCCTGACACGCATGGGTTAAGAAATTGCTAAACTTCGAACCATATCAGGCGTTTGGCTTTGCCCCTAACATGCTCAGTTGGAGAATTTTCAAACTTTGAATCATGTTAGGCCGAAGAGCCTATCGTTGCACCTGATATCCTCTGACTTCGTGTCCACGTAGTGCTTCACATAACTTGCACGTGTACATTTGTACACGAGCATACAAGTAAAACTTCACCAATAAATATATCAACAAGCAATTTTGGAGGCAGCTATTACAAAATTATATTTTTTTCTCCTTTCAATCAATGCAAACCCCACTTTTAGACAGGTCCCATTAAAGTTCACATCAAATCCGTATTTCTAATATGATTAAATCGGCATGCAATGTCTCGCTATCGAGGTACACTTCACAATCATCAATCATAAACGAAGCATACATGCTAACACCGGATGAACCACTTCATGTATAAGGAGGTGTCATGCTATTTATTTATTTATTTTAAAGCCACATGTATACTTAAAGGGGTGTATAAAGGAATTATTAAATGCACTAAATACACCTCACATAAAGGTGGAAAGTCGCTACTACATGTGGGCCAATATGTTGAAAATGTATATGCAATAATCATTTATACAACAGAGTGCATCTAGTAATTTCCTTGAATTACTATATACATCTACGTTATGCACAAGTTAACACCTATGGGGTGAATCAATGTATTTTGGGGGTGCATATTGCAATTACTAAATTCACTCGATTTTTCCTCTTAAAAAATAACTTTATAGGTGCATATAGTAATTCAATACAATTACTATATGCACTCGCACTCATATATAACTTCGGCACTACACCCACAATTTTTTGGTGCTGTTTTTTATTTTTTTATTTTTAAATCTCTAAAGTTCAAGGTGCAGAATAATTACCTGTCTGAGAGCTGAAAATGCAGAAACTCTGAAGGGCTCAAAGCACTGAAGAAGTAGATCTTTGGGAGCTGAAGTTCTTTATGAGCTAAAGAACTCTATGCAATGTGTTCTAGTAGGGTGCACTTTCGAGTTGTACTAGTGAGGTGTATTAAGGTGCACTGGTGAGTCCAATTCGTGTGAACTGTGGAGATGCACTTTTGAGGTGCACTAGTGAGGTGCTTTGTTGATGGCACTATTAGGTGCACTGACTGTGTGCTTAGTGTACATTGGGTGCGACTTGTACCATGAAGTAAGGTGCCCCCATTTTAGTGTACGGTTAAGGTGCATTGAGATCCACTTGTGAGGTGCCCTAGGGGCTCTAGTAAGGTGGTGCACTCTTGGGGTGTACTGACTTAGTGCTTAGTGCACATTGGGTGTGATTTGCACCTTTGGATGAGGCTTATGCCTTGTCTAGCTTTGAGCAAAAATGAAAGTTCTCTATGTAGCAATATTTGCACATATTATGAAAGTTAAAGACTTTAAATTAAAAGACTAATGTTAAACTTGTGAGTGTAATTAATTACTGTGAAGTAAAGTACCCACTTTTAGAAAAATTAAATAAACATTAAAGTACTCAAGCACATTAAGGGGAGACGTGTAAGTGTCTTATGTTGTAGAGGATACATGTCTATATTTAGGTTAAAAAATCTCAGTTAAGGTGCTTATCCTACCAGATTGTTGAGAAGAAAATTGGTCATCTTCTACTACAAACTCTCATAAGCAACCTCTCTGAATAAGAGATTCAATTTCATCTTTAAAAGAAACACAATCCTCTACAATCCTCCTACAGTGCCATGATCTGTGGAAGCAGCGAAGATTGCTTCAATTTTCTCTTTTTTTATCTTTTTTTTTTTTTTTCCTAAAGGAGTCTTTAGCTTATCAGGTCATTTCAACCTGCTCAAGAGAAGTAGTTAGTGGAGTGTATTATTGGAAGTGTCATTCAAGACCCTTTTGTGACCTACTTTCCCCTAGTTTATTTTTTCTCTCATTAGGAGCCTTCTTTCTTTTCTCTTCTGCTTTTGTCATCTCATCATGTCTCAGCTCATCAAGACCTCAAAGATTTGCATGCCAGGCGCGACACATTAGTTCTGAAAGTCCTAAGGATCCTTTATCCTGACCATAACATGTTTACTTGGTTTCAAACCAGCCATCATGGCACTCAACATTAAGTCATCATTACAACCATTTATGCAGAGAGCTTCCTTGTTGAAACGTGTGACATAATCTTTTAAGGGTTCATCTATTCTCTGCTTAACAGTAAATATGTATGATTTTGGTCTCTTTACTAGCTTCGGAGCTCTGAAGTAAGTTATAAAAGCTTGACTTAACTAGAAAAGGAAGAGATAGAATCGATTTAAGCAATCTATGCACCGGGCGAGCGCCCGAAAGTGTAAGCGGGAACCCTTTGTACATGGTTGACCTCGCTGCCATGCAATTTCATTTAAGTGCAGAACTTTCCGGATGCTCGATCGAGTGAAAATTGTGGCATGATGAATTTAGGAAGAGAAGCGGCTCGTATCTCCTTGTGAACGTGACTTCACCTTATCTAGATCTATTAGATTTTTGATGAGCCCATAGTCTGGATGTCACAAAGCTGCTGAATTTCTTTCATCACCCTGTTCAAGGACGCCTCCCTTTCTTGTAGCACCCTGTCCAGGACCTTTCTCTTACTTTATCCATTGCTTCCTTAAGAATACCCCAAACTGCTGCACATTTGGCTTTCTGGCGCAAGTCCTCCACCAGAAACCATTTTGGTCTTTCCGATTATTTCTCTTACATGGATGGAAGCACCTGAGGACCCTTCCATCTTGATAGCTGAAACATCCTAGTCATTATAGTGTCATGCCCTAGCATCTCACCAAACACTTTGGGGCATTTTCTGTACACTGGGCAAGAAGCATGCAGACTTGTGTGTAACCTTCAGAAAACCCAGTCTTGCTTAGTTGTCGCTAGTTGCATAGACTTGGTGGAGGATTCTAGAAACTCAATCTCCACCGTAGGATCAAATGTATTATAGCCGTTGGATCGTTTGTTGTAATACTATAAATGTGGGAGGCTTCATTGGCCAAACCACCCAAGTATTGAGTAATACATTCTTATTTTCTCATTCTCTCTAGTAGACTTTCTCTCTAAGTTCTTTCTTTGTTGCTTAGCTTTCTCCTCGGTGTTGGCAAAGAGGCTTACTTAGTTGCTTCCGGGGTGAAACAAGCAACTAAGGCCGCGACGGCCAAGGTTTTCAACAAGTCCGCGGGTATCGAGCTAGGTTCGTGAGGAGAAAGCATGTCTTCATCCGGGTGTTGTTGGAAAGAGGAGGGGAGGCTGAACCCACAATCCTGGCGAGCACGGTGGCGCTCAAATCTCGAAGTCGCCTGCAACATGGAGGCCACGGTGGCGAGGGGAAGTAAGCCGGCGACGGAAAGGCTTGATCGTGTGAGCAAAGCGCGGAGAACTCGGGCGTGTGGGCGACCAGTGGGGAGCTTCATGGCGACTTGCAAAGCGGTCACGAGGCCAATCGCGAGACGCGGCAAGAGAATGCCGCTTTTCAAGCAACTTGAAACACTTTCACTCATGCAAGCTCAAATGGATGAGCTTAAGCGCTTTGGAGGAGACCCGGATTGGCATTATGTGCCGGCTGCAACTGGTGCTATCACCACTCAACATGCTCCGTGGATGTTCCCAAACCCAAGGAGTTTAGCGGTAAGAGGGACGAAAGGAATTGGAGAACTTCATATGGCATATGGAACAATACTGAAGGGATCAACATGCAAGATGAGAAGCAAAAGGTAACTACCGCTTCCCTTTACTTTATCGATCTCGCTACGCGTGGTGGCGAAAGCATGAAGAAATGAAGAAGGGTACTTGCATCATCAACTCACGGGAAGATCTAAAACGTGAGTTGAAGAGGCAATTTTACCCCGGAGAATGCCATTCACGATGCTAGAAAGAAGATGAAGGAATTGAAGCACACCGGTCCATTCGTGAGCGCGGAGGAATTTTCCCGCTTGATGCTTCAAATTCCTAACATGACCAGGAGGATCTTCTTCAACTTCATGGATGGGCTACAATCATGGGCATATGTTGAACTCCAACGCCGAGGAGTGCAAGATGTTTCTACCGCCTCACCACCACCGGTGAGACACTCATGGAATATAAGCGAGGTGAGTCCTCAAACTCAAAGCCTAAAGCTAATGTTGCTAATAAGGGGAGCCAAGTTCCATAAGGCTCCACAAGGCAAAGACAATTCGAGGAGGCCTCACAAAACCAAGATTGGAAGAGAGGAAATAACAAGGAGGCAAAACCAAGAAACAATTGCTTCCTTTGGATGGTCCAGATTGGCAGAGTGCCCGGCGAAAAGCTCTTGGCGCCATGCTCAAGAAAGGGAGGAACCCGAATCATCACAAATGGGTTGCATACAACTCCTCAATTCCTTGAAAGCAAGTCCCGCTCCGCACACAATGTTAAAGACAACTCCCTCATGTATGGCGGCACGCGATCAATGGCAAGGATGCCCAAGTCATGGTAGACCGCGCATCACACAACTTCATCAGAGGGAGGGAGGCCGTGAGACTTGGCCTAAAGCTCGGTAGGGGCAAGGGTGGTTAAAACCGTAAATGCCGAGGCAAAGCCACTTGATGGCACGCTCGTGATGTGGAGCTACACCTTGGTATGGCGAGGTAATGTAAACTTTTCTATTGCTCCCATGGATGACTTTAATATTGCTTGGCATGGAATTTTTAAGGCAATTCAACGTAGTCCCGCTTCCTCGTTACAACACCGCTTTGCATCTTGGAGGGAGGACCTTGCATGGTTCCCAACGCCACACACCAAGCACTTCCAAACATCTCCCATGCAACTCAAGAGGGATAAAGAAGGGAGAGGTCACATTCCTTACCACAATACGTGGAGAAGAAGAGTCCTATCGATGAACCACCGCGGAAGTTTGTCAAGTGCTTCAGAGTTCAGGGTGTCATGCCACCCGAAGCACGAAGAAACTTCCACCGCCGAGAGAGGTGGATCATCAAATGAAGTTAGAAGTTGGTGCCAAACCACCCGAAGGCACCATATCGCATGTCTCCACCAATTAGAGGAATTAGGAGGCAACTAGAGAGCTTTTGGAGGCCGGATTCATCCAACCATCAAAACACCCTATGGAGCACCCTATTTCAACGGCATGATGGATCGTTGAGGCTATGATCGACTATAGGGCACTCAACAAAGTTACTATCAAAATAGGTACCTATACCGTTGATAGCCGACTTGTTTGATCAACTTGGAGGCTGGTACTTCACTAAACTTGACTTGAGGTCGGCTACTACCAAGTGAGGATAGCGGAGATGAGCCAGCACTACATGCATGACACGGTATGGAGCATATGAATTTCTTGTTATGCCCTTTGGCCTTACTAATGCACCGCAACGTTTTGCACACTCATGAACAAGATCTTCCATCCTTACTGATCAATTTGTGGTGGTGTACTTGGACGACATCGCCATCTATAGCAACACTCTTGAGGAACACATCAAACACCTACAATTGTATTCAATGTGCTAAAGGAGAATGAGTTATACGTGAAGAAAGAGAAGTGCACCTTTGCCGATGAAGTACATTTCTGGCCACAAAATTAAGGATGGCAAGTTATACATGGATATTGCCAAAATTAAAGCCATTCAAGAGTGGGAACCTCCAAGTAAGGTGAGTGAGCTTCGATCTTTTCTGCCTTGTTAATTATTATAGGTTTATTATGGGCTATTCCGCCATAGCCCCACTCACCGATTTATCAAGAAAGACAAGTCATGGAATGGTCCATTCAATGCCAACAAGCTTCAAGACTTAAAAGGGCCATCATGAAAGAGCGGTCTGCATTACCCGATTGCTCCAAGCCATTTGAGGTATATACCGATGCTTCGATTTTGCCTTGTGAGGCGACTAATGCAAGACAAGCATCCCCTCGCCTATGAGAGTCACAAGCTTAATGATACCGGAGGAGATACACGGCCCAAGAAAGGAGATGACCGCCATTATTCATTGTTTGCGACTTGGACACTACTTGCTCGGTCTAAGTTCAGTGAAGACGGACAATGTGGCAACGAGCTATTTCCAAACACAAAAGAAGCTTAGTCCCAAGCAAGCTCGTTGGCAAGATTTCCTAGCCGAATTGACTATGCTTCGAAACAAGCCCGCACGGCTAATGTAGTTCGCACGCTTTAAGTAGGAAGGCGCGAGTTGGCCGATAAGCAAGCTCCAAGGAGAATTGTTCGACTTAATCAAGGAGGGCATGGAGCATGATGTCAGGCCAAACAACTCCAACAACTTGCCAAGCAGGCGCAAGCGGGTTTCTACAGGAAGCTCGACGGTCTACGCGCGTGGAGCAACTTGAGGAGAAACTTGATTAAGGAATGCCATGACACGAAATGGGGCATCCGGGCAAAGCGCACGAGCCTTATTAGAGACAACTTACTATGGCCACAAATGCGATGAAGTGGAGCTATATGTGAAGACTTGTCTTGTGTGCCAACAAGACAAGGTTGAACAACAAAGTCCTCTGGTCTTTTGGAACCACTACCTACACCCGGCCCGTGGAAAGCATAAGCATGGACTTCATCAGAAGCTTGCCCAAATCGAGGGTGTGGCACTATCATCGTGGTGGTTGGATTCTCCAAGTATGCCACCTTCATACCGCACTAAAGGCAAGTTCCACCGATGATACCGCAAGACTATTCTTCAAGAATGTGGTAAAGTATCGGGGTTACCACAATCCATCATTAGTGATCGAGATCCACGATTCACCGGAGGTTTTGGACGGAGTTGTTCAAACTCACGGGCTCGGATCTACATTTCTCTACAAGCTTCCATCCTCAAACCACGGGCAAACGAACGAGCTAATACATTGTTGGAGCTTTACTGAGGCATTTTGTGAGTGCCAATCAACATGATTAGGCAAAGTTACTAGACGTGGCCCAATTTTCCTACAACTTACAAAGGAGCGAGTCCACTGATAGAGCCGCTCGAGCTAGCCACCTGGCAACAACCATCGACTCCCCATACACTTGTTACATGCTACAAAGGAGAGTCCATCCGCTTCAAGGTTGCCAAAATTGGCACGAACAAGTGGACTTGGCAGGTCCTACCTTCACAAGGCAACTAAGAAAATGAAGAAGTGGGACACAAGACGGCGACATGTGGAATACCAAATGGAGACCTTGTTTATCAAGATTCTACCTTCCCAACACAAGTCTACTCGTCCACCGCACAATGGACTTGTTAAGCGAGGGCCATTTCCATCATCAGAAAGTAGGAGGGTAGCATACAAGGGAGTTGCATCCATCACAGGCTACACCCTGCCTTCCATGTAAGTCGCCAAGCCATATCATGAAGATGAGGAAGACCTTGAAGGAAGTCCGAGAAGCACCTATGGGCATCACGTGCTTACGAAGGAGTCGAAAACGCCATGGGAACGAGGTAGTGCGTGGAAGGGACAATCATCCGAGTCATGAGTACTTAGTGAAATGGAAGGGACTATCCAAAGTGAAGCAAGTTGGGAACTGCGGTAGACTATGGCCAAGACCACATCAAGCGGTTCCATCAAAGCTCGACGAGGACGCCGGGCATAGGTGGGGAGAATGTCATGCCCCAGATCTCACCAAACACTTTGGGGCATTTTGACACTCAAGCATGTGGAGTTCTCAGACTTGTGTGTAACCTTCTAGAAAACCCTGCTTGCTTAGTTGTCGCTATTGCATAAAGCTTGGTGGAGGATTCTAAAACTCAATCTCCACCGTAGGATCAAATGTATTATAGCCGTTGGATCGTTTGTTGTAATACTATAAATAGGGAGGCTTCATCGGCCAAACCACCCAAGTATTGAGTAATACATTCTTATTTTCTCATTCTCTCTAAGTTCTTTCTTTGTTAGCTTTCTCTCCTTGTGTTGTAAAGAGGCTTACTTAGTTGCTTAGGTGAAACAAGCAACTAAGGCCGGCTTGAAGGTTTTCAACAAGTCCGACAATAGGTACTGGTGGGCACTGGGCACACTTGCCTTAAGAGGTGCTTATGGAGGATCGTGTAGCGTCTGGATGGTATCTTGAGAAAGATATTTGAGGACCCGCTTAGCGCTTTGTATAAGATTTCCCATAATATTTTTTAGAGTGGCAAGACATGAAACTGTAGATGCTGTGGTAAGATATCTACGTGGTATATTATCTGTCGAGTTAATGGGTATGAGTGTCGAGATTGAGGAGGATGAAGAGGTGGTGACTCTTGAGTTCACTTCCCCTGCCTGGAGTTGAAGGAGCTTCAGACTCATTGTCAGATGCCATTTAGCTTTTTAGTAAGCTTCAAAAGCTTTTTCAACGTGAAAAATGAGTTTTCCTATTGATGGCGCCAAATGTTTTTGTTAAAATATGGGTTAAAGCCTTACTCCGTGTGAAGGATATTTTAGGCACTTTGAGAATTTGAAAACAAATAAGAAGGTTGGAGCCTTAAGACATTGGTTTGTACCCGACAAAGGTATTCTAATGCTCAAATCAAGAATCACATCTTGGAAACAAGATAGCAAAATTTTGTAGGCTAGAAAGTCACTTACCCGAAATTGGGTTCGGAGTGTTTATAAGAAAAGAGTGAGGTATTTCTTATACCTTACATTTCACTACTCCACCACTCATAATTACTAAAGAATATGAGAGCGTAGATCAATGAGGCTCCACGTTAGTAGGTGAGTGCTCCTCGTTAGTAAATGAAAGTAATAGATATGAGCGCGGTTGTCTAAATTTATGAAAGCTAACTATAGAAGTGGACCCAACATAGAAAGTACATGCTTAATATTTTCTTGGACACATGTTAAAAATATGAGGGTATATAATAAATATAAAAATAAAATACTCCATAACAAAGTGTAATATAAAAAATTAGAGTTCAAGGGGCTTAATGCTAAAATAATAATAATAATAATCAGGTGTTAAATTGTTATTAATTTTAAAAATTTAAATTATTAGGAAGTAAGTTTAAGGGCATGTTTTGACGTATTGTATTGGACGATTGTATTAGATACTATATTAGATATCAGATTGTATTAACTGATTGATTATGTATTATTTATTATACATATATAAAAATAATTTTAAAATAATTTATTGTCATATTATAATATTATAATATTAAATAACACCGTATAATATAAATTCAAGGGGGTAGTATATAATTTAACTCATGTTTTTCACATAAAAATATATCCGTGTATTATATAATACATTCCTATTAATTTTGTCAAATATGAAATAATATTAAATAATACTATCCAATATTATCCTACTCCCACACTACACCCTACCAAACATGGCCTAAATGGATAGAGCTTGAGCTATTGGAAAGTGAATTTAAATAGATATCCGTTGTAATTAATTTTTAATTAAACGAATTTCATGTATTTATCCAAATTATTACAAATAAATTAAAAAGACAACTGAATAAAGAAGAAAAAGGAAGTCCGGAAATTAAGGACCAAAAATCCAAAATGGTTAGTGTAGGCGTTGCCAGACCTCATCCACTACCTTCTTCCACTGCTTTGGTTGTCGGTGCGACGACTCTGTCTCTGTGTTCAATTCAAGCTTTTCGTCGTCCGAGCTTCTCTTCGCGTTGTTCCGCTTCATTTTCTTCTTCTTCCTGGGTTGGTAAAAGAAATGTCAAGGCCGAGGCTTTTGCAGAGAACCAACAACGACAACAGCAGAATGAGGAATTGGAAAAGGAAGAGGAAGATTTTCAAGTACTCACCGCCATTAGAAGCGATTACAACGATATCATTATCTTGGATACTACAAAATCCAGAATGCTACTTCTTGACTCTTCTCGTAATGTCATTCTCATTTATTTTATTTTGTTTTGAATAATCGTTACCGGCTTGCTAAATTTTCATTATATGTTTGATATAATTTATTTGAATCATTTATAAATCTATGTTTTTGTTGCAGATATTTGAATTATTTATAGATGTATGTTTTTGCTGCAGATAATGTTCATAGTATTCTCTACAAGCACCAGATATGGACTGGTTCCTATTGGGTATGAGCATCACAACTGATATAGGATTTTTATTTTGAACTTTTTATTGTAGAATTAATTTATATGGAATGTATTTGCTGTATGTTTGAAAAATACTATGTTCCCAAATTAATTGATATGGTAACATTATTAAGTTTTCTCCTAAAGGACATGTTTGCATCTCTATGATCACTAGCAAATATTCCCAACTTAAATTGTGACCCATGCTAAATCTACCCCTGGTCTCTGAATGTATACAGGTAGCCAACTAATGCTAGTCTATTTATTATGATCTAGTACTTTATACACTATGCAGTGATGGTACAAATTACCAAAGTTGGAAATTAAGACAACTATTAATTCATGTTACTTTGAAATCTTCAGTTGGTGAGAGAAAGAGAAGGGAACAACTGAAAGAAAGCTTAATCCTGTTTCTTGATTTGCCACCATGCTTCGTATTGGTATTTACATTAATTATGATAGGTTTGTGTTGTTACATTTACAAGTGAACTTTCCTTATAATTCTGTTGGGCATGCAGGACGAGTTTGCTAGTCTTCCAGCTATTGTTCCACAAGGTCCCATTGCCATCTTGGGCTTGGTAATGCACTTGCATTTTGAGCATGTGTATATTTTGCTGAAACAGTAGCATAGAGCATCTTTGAACCTAACAGTTGATTTCACGAGTAAAGTTAAACTTTTAAATCTGTCAGGGTGGTGGAACTGCTGCTCATCTGATGCTTGAGTTGTGGCCTGCCTTGCAGCTTGAGGGCTGGGAGATTGATCCAATTGTAAGCACAAAATATCTTTCTCTGGTAGATTTAATAAGAAGATTTTGAAAATGTTAATGGTTTACCCCAATGGTTTTCTTTCTTCCTAGTATGTTGAATTCAGATTGTGTTAATTGAAAATAGGCAACTTCAATTTGAAGATGTGAGAAGTGACTTTGTCATCTTAAATGGAAGCTTAGTAAAAATCCTCTTGCAATCTGCTATTCCTAACAGCCCAGTTATTTGATAAATGAAATGAAATGGATAAATCTCTTTTACTTATTGTTAAATTTATGTTTTTTTTTTTTTGTTTTTTTTTTGTTTGTGAATGACAAGTTATCTTTAGATACGCATGTAAAAACCTGTATCTTCCACCCTTTCTACTTAGTTATTGCATCATTGGTCCTCACCTAAAATTTATTAACTTCTATTTTTCTGTTAATTTTCTATCAAAAACGAAATATAAAGAAGTAATTTTTACTAAGTTAAATAGTTGTGCAAATAAATTTCAAAGCAAATCTAATAGTGTAGTAAAGTACATTGTATTATTATTGTGTAATAACTTAGAACGAGAGCATTGTGAATAACAATGCTAGGAGTTTTTCTTGTGGCTCCATGTTACATAGATAAATCAACACTTCTCTATACTGTTATTGCTTTAATAATGTGAAATATATTTTTCCTCGAACATCTCCTCCTAGCATTTTCTTCTTCATTTGTGCATGACCTGGGTGCCGGTAGCCACATTGTAGTGACACTATACTGTATTTATAATAGTCTGCTGAAGTAATTGTTTACTGTAATATTTAAGAGAATTCTTAACTAGGGTCTGAAATGTATCTAATCATTTTCGTTATTATATTTTAGAGGCTTGAGAATCTAAAAATTGTAAAATATGAATTTGATGTTCTTCTTGCTGTTAGTGATGCAGATCAAGCTAGATTAGGATGTTTATTTAATACTTAAGGTTTTTGAGGTTTTTGTAATGGATTTCCGTATTGATTGGGTTCTTCTCAGAATTTGATTTGTTACTTCGTGAAAAAAGAAGTTAGTTTGTACCTTGATAGACAGGACTTGATTTTGTTTCCTAATCATATATGGTTTCCTTCTCTTTACCCTCTTCTTCCTGAATACACTGTGAGAAGCATTCAGAGTCATCTAGCATGAATCCTGAACCCATGTACTGCTGCCCTTAATGGTAGTTAACAAACTGCACCAATTGTCCCAGAATTTCACATCAAGACCAAAGTCGTTAGCCACGTTCTCAGAAAGCTTATCATAATTTGGAAACACTTTCTGTTTTCAAGGAGAAATGTAGTATTTTGAATCCAAGTATTATGTTGAATAACTAAGAAGTATTGAAACTTAAATAAGTTCCAAGCAGAAAATTTATTCTGAAGGAGCTTATAAATGATAAACTACTGAAACATTTAAGACAGGTTGACTGGAAGACCCAGGAAATCTGTACTATTAGACTAAATTTTTAAATTTGGAAAAATTTGTATTGAAATGTTTCTTGTGTATGGCTTCAAGCATCGTCCGTATTTGATTTATTCTACTTTATTGCACTATTAGTATGATTTCAGTGATATATTTGGTGTGGTATTAGCATTAACTTTGAATGTTAGGAAAGTTATTGGACTGCTTGCAATTATTTTCCACTAATTCCATATGTTTCTTAATATTTGCAACTCCTGCAGTTAATTCATCCTTACTGAATCTTTTTATTTATGTATTTATTTATTTATTTTAGTTGATTGATAAAGCAAGGGTCTATTTTGGGCTGTCTGATCTTGAGAATCAAACTAGAGCTGGTGGTGTTCTTAATGTTCACATTGGTGATGCCCTTTCTCCCTCAATTAATACTACTGGAGGATATGCAGGTGAGATACTAGTTTGCATGGCTCTTTGTATTACCCATAATTTAATTTTATTAAATTTTTGTTTCCCATCATCCGTTGTATTACCCTGTTAACCATGTATTTCTTGAGCCTTTTATGGTCAGACATTTAGGGACTATTTAGTATTTTGAATACCCTTTTGTATCCTTTCTGAGTAGAAAGGTTTGGCTCCCTTTTATTTTTCTGACTTCTAAGAACCTGTTACTTCCATATAAGACATCTCTATTAATTTGTTTCTTTATTTTGCACAAAGAAGTCTTTCAAGTCTATCCTTTTGCTTTGCTAACTTGTGTTTGCAGCAAATGTCAGGCATTGTTGTTGATTTGTTTTCCAATGGAAAAGTTTTGCCACAATTAGAAGAGGTATGTTACCTTGCTTTTGTTTTATATGCTTTTTGATTTTGACAAATGTATGGTGTATAAGGTTCAATACTTCATTCAAGCATGGCATTATTTATATAAGATTGTGTTCGTGCTTGTGAATTTTTTTTCTTCTAATAGTAAGTGTGTAGCTCAAACTAACTGATGATAGCACTATAGAGCTTTACTGGGCCATCAACCTTGCTTACAACCCAGTGTAACACGATAGAACGCAACATGTCTAGGTTGATACACTTCATCAAAGAAATGTTAGAGATTTGTAATTTGTGCAACATTTGTCTGTTTCATCAAGAAACCAGTTGGCACATATTCTACTTGAGGACTTCCAAGAAACCATTTTAACCAGTTATCAGAAAGCTGGGAATGGTTGATGTAATTTGACTAGCTTGAGATTCTAGATATCATAAGTTTATGAGCTATCATATGATTTGTTTCTGTTCTGAATTAGAACATATTAGGCTACTTGGGTGACAATATATTACGTGGGGTTTATTTGTGTTAATAGGAGAGTTTCTGACGGCACTATACTATGTAAGCATTTTACGAAATAGTTTGGATTTTAACTAATTTGGATTTGATTTGATTTAGTTTCCTCATTTGTTTAGGTTTCCTTACTATAAACAGGGTTCTTTGAAATCTAGAAGACAGAACTGATAACTGAATATTTGATTGACTATTGATTCCTCTAGTTTTCCTTCTCTTCCTTCTATTTCTCTCCTTGGTTTTCTTTTTATTTCTCCTTACTTTTCCTGTGTTGGTTTTCATGTTCTGTACATTGTTCTATAATTGTAACCTAGGAAACTCTATATTTGTAATCTTTGTCCATGAATGTATGAGAGTTTCTGCACCTCTATTGTATCTCATTGCCTACACAGTAAGGTTTTCCGTGTCTCGTCATTCCTTATCACTACATGGATACTTGTGTGTAAGTGTGCATGTCTGTGTATTTACCTTTTTTTGCTTTGTAACTTAATTGACAGGATACGACTTGGTTGGAGTTGCATAATCAATTGATGCCCAATGGTCGTCTCATGGTGAATTGTGGTGGTGCAAGTGGAGCATCTGATGTTATGGATGTGACAGTTGATCCTAGAGATTCATCAACAAATGACACCTGGGTACACAATGCAACTGTCAAGGCACTGTCAAAAGCATTTCCTGGACAGGTAGGATTCACCCCACTCCCCCCTTCCCGACCCATTAAAATGAATATTATTTTATTTTATTTCTGTTCTTTCATATAATTGTTGTCAAATCGTTGGATTTCCATGTGCTATTTTTATATCACTTATCTAAACGTTCAAAAATTTTGCTAAGTTCCATAAGCGTTTTAGAAGACTGGGCCAGAATTTACGAAGATATTTTGAAATTAAGAATATGTTAGGCATTTTCCAGTGAAATGGGAATATGCCACTCAAAATTTAATTAGGCCTCCAAGTATTTGGCCCATCAAAATTTTGAAGAAAGCAAACAAATATATAGTTGTACATTTTTATGTATGCTTGTAGATACAAAGTACACATGTATATTTAAGGTAATTGTAGATGTTACTTGCAGGCTATTGATACTTTTTACTTCATGGAACTAGATTTGATTGGAACTGTGGAATCCTATTTAAATCTGTTTAATATTATCTTCATTGAAGCTTAGTGTGTGGGATAACACATTAGGAACACCATGGTTAAAAGAAAAAAGGAGGGAAACATTGAAATTTGATGGCTGGCAGATAGAGTAAATTGAGTATTTGGTTTTCATATTCAGAACTTGAGAGTGTTCAGGATGAAAATGTTGTTAAAGGTGTGATTTATTCAAGTGGAGAACTGCCCGCAAAACATTAGAGTAGAGATGGTTTCATCCTAGAAGTTATCATCAGAAAATGATGAATTTTCAGAATTAGTGCGCGAAAGATAGTATACTTTTTTGTGTAGTGCAGTAAATATGTGATTTCGTTTCTTTTGTGCTAGCATTTCACTTCCCAGTTATTTTCTTTTCGTAGTTATATAATTTAGAGCCTTTCCTTTTTTTCTTTTCTTTTCTCTTGCAAGTCTATAAATACTAGCTTAGAAACCTTTAATTTTCCCAAAGTAATACAGATATTTTACTGAAATATTTCTTCAGAAAAGAAATGAAAAGAAACCCTTAATAGGAGTTGCAGTTTTACAAAAACAAACCTAGACTTCGGCTATCTTTAATGGGCACATAAGCAGAGTATAAGAATGCTATAGGTCTTTTCGTTCCTCCTCAATACTTAACATAGTGTTCAAGCTTAAGAAGAATGCCCCAAGTTTTAGCCCAAAAATATTGGAGAAAAACAATTACGTTACTTTTTCCAAGCTGTCTAATATAATGTCTGATTTACAAAATTGATTTTAAAGTTTGTTGTGGGCACCATAGCTATCGTATTAAAAATTACTTTGAACTTCACATGATTATCTGTACCAATTATGTTTGTTCAGTTTGTTATTTATATTTTGGCTGGATCATGTATTTGGTTTTATGAAGTTCTATATTATTCGATAAGCCTCATATTTGGAATTTGATTAACACAGGTAAACTGGAAGAAGATGCCAGATACAAATGGTGAAAATTATCTTGCACTGACAGGACCTTTACCGGATTTGGTTTCATGGTCTGATATGGTACCTGGTCCTTTAAGAACCAGCGTGCGGCAATGGAGGCCGTACGCTGGGCCAAGTAGAAGGCAAGGCAATTAAGGCCTTTGCCGAGGGCCTCCACTAAAACAGGGAGCCTAGACAGATTTTATTCTAATATCTAACACATTTTATATTTTATATTTTGTCAAAATTTTTTATTTATTATTCATAGAAGTAAGTTTTTGTTAGACACGATATAAAACTTATATGTTCACAATTGTATTTTAAATCAATTCCAAGTACTGGTCTTTAATCAACTTCCAATTGGCTATTTTAATCTGTTTTAATTTTTATAATGGAGAAAATTATTTTAAACTTTATAAAGAAAAACTGAACCCCAAGAGTAATTGTGGCAAATACTTACGCACATAATATATTTGTCATACAAATGCCCACCATAACTATCTGCTATCCAAAATACCTTTATTATATTTTAAATATTTATAGACAGCTACAATCCACCCATCCCTTTATCCAGCTCCTCCCTCTTTTCACTTCTTTCTCTTTTCTATTTCTTAAAATCTTATATTCAAACCTCCTATTGAACTACAATTCAAGTTCTCGAGTTTGGGTTACACATCTCAACAGCTATCTATTTTTAAGATTTATGTTTATTTAATTTATATGTTTCTGAGTTATATATGTTTATTTTCGTTTGAAGGTTTTATGTGTATTTTTAAGTGGGTATATGCTTAGATAGGCTAATTCTAGCATTAGATGTGTTCGAAAGGCAAAAGAAAGTGAAAAAATATAACTACTAAATTCTCAATGCTTAGTGGCAAGTAAGCCCTTGGTGTTCTAAGGGGCTCTTTTGAAGATTTACTCACCGCCTTAGGGTGAGATCTCACCACAAGGTAAAATAGAATTCTAGATAGCTCTTTGGAACAATGAGCCTTACTTGCCACTTAGTAACAAAATCTAAGTGTGTACTCACACTAGGGGCAAGTTAGCCCTTGTTGTTTACATTGGTTTACATTTTTTTTTCTTTAATATTTTATATTTTGCATATATGTAACGTATTTTGCAGATTGATACTGATATCCTTGTGTAATCTTGAGTCATGATTACAGGCAACATCAATTATGCTGTTTATGATGATGATGGATTCTCTATATGCTCTAATTGTTGTATAAGGTTTATGTAATTTTATTGATGTAGTTATCCTTGTGTAATCAACCAATGATGATTGTGTAATTCTTATTGATTCATGATTGCACACAGATTATCTTCATCAATCATTTGCACTATATTAAAATTTGCCCTAAAGTTTAAAAATTATCATACAAATTTGTAAAATGGTGTTGTCATAGGTAATAACGGTCTCTAAACTACTTGTTTAATATACTAGGTGACAGGACCGTATCCGGAATGGATCCCGCCTCGGGAAAATCCTACCAAAATTTTATATAAATTTCAGAAGAACCTCCCTAAAACTTAATCTAACCAGCTTGTATCCAAATAAAATCATTTCAAAATATACATCCAAGGTCACAACAAATACCACTGGATTTCCCACAACAGACAACGATTACCATAATAAATTTTAAAATAGGAAGAAATTTAATATACAGTACACCTTGGTACCAACATGTGATATTATCAGAGCAATCTAATTGATTTTTCAAAAGTAGTAATAAAAATAAAATGCGCCAGTTGAATTCAAAAGAAACTGAAAAGTTTATTACAAAAATAACAGAAAACTCTTGAGCGTTGTAATATAGGCTGATGCCTCGTGGAGATCCAACCACAAATTGAAAATCTACTAAAAAATTAAAAAAAAATAAAACAGAACTAATGAGGCAAGCTCAGTGAGTGGACCCATTACTACAGTGTAAATAATTCATGCAGCAATGTGAATAAATTATATTAAATAATTTAATAACCTCATAGTAACAGTTTTAACACTAATGAGAATAGCAATATAAGAAAATCTCTCAAACCGTGAAGAATTATACAAGATACAATCCAAAATCATAGGGAAGGAAAAACCGTCATACTACCCTTGCGTCCCCGCGTGAAAGAGATGGATGGGGAGGAAAGCGCATACTACCTCGGCCCCCGTAGCAGATGGATCATCGCCCGTACCTCGCGGTCGCGTAGACAAACGAGGGGACGGAATATATAACGCCATCGGCCCATGATACGCAAAGGAGGACGGAATACAAATCATCAACAAGGCAATCACTATATCCGGTGAATATAAGGTATACTAATGTAAGGAAATATAACACAACCATGTCCACAAAGATAAAACATATTTAATGGTCAAACTCAATATTTTTATGTAATCATACCAATATAATTTCTCCAAAATCACATTTAATATAAAGATATAATTTTAAAAATAAGATTTAATCCACTCACAAATTATCATCGCTAATCATAGGTGAAAGCCCAGATCCACTTTAGTCATGATCCTAATGTAATAACCAAATATACCATTTATTAATTCTCAAATTTAAATCAATAATATTTTGTTTACACAATCTCACCCCAAGACTCCTTTCTCATATTTGAGTAATTTCTAATTTATAACACCTTGATCAGATACGTGAATAGCATCGTATACATGAATAGTCAGATATTGAATAGTCTTTTATCGTGAATTACCGATATCAGATCTGAACTTCAATTTAGCTTCTACTTGATCATCAATACCTTAATTCAACCAAATTTGAGTTCTCTCATGTCAATTGATATAATTTCCAAAATACATCAAACCCCTAAAATTGGAATTTTTCAAATCTTAACCAAAATTGACGTATTATATATCAAATCAAGCCCACGAGACAAGGATCACGAATTTACCTTCAATTGGACTGGGTGATAACCGACGTGCCGAATTTGGCGGAAAGTTTCGGTTCGAGGAGAATTTTATAATTTCTGTAAAATCAAGCATTTTTAAGGAAAACGAGCTCGAATCGCATTCGGAGGTCGAAACAGTGGAAAAGCACCTACCTTTCATAAAAACTCACCGGAATCCGCGAATGGAGGAGAGAAACTTACCGGAATTTACTCGATCCGTGGCTAAGGCAATCGGAAGAAGCGGTTATGGTATAGGTAGACGCGGGCATTCTAATTGGTAAGGAGGTCCTGACGGTGCAAGCGTAGTAACAATTTGTTTCCAACGGTGCTAGAGAGAGAAAATAGAGAGAGAGAGAGAAATTAAGGTGAAGGCTCAAAGAAGAAGAAAGGAAAAAAAAATTTAATTATTTAATTTTGAAATATTTACAATTTTGCCACTCTCTTCTCGACCATAACTTTCAAACCGTAACTCAATCAACTGTACACTAGTCTTTAACTCAGATCGATAAGCTCTACAACGTATCAAAATCAAAATAAAAAATAACACGTGGCAGAAGTCAATTTTAATCCCTACCAATTTGGATAAAATAAAATAAAATAAAATAAAAATACTGGTTATTACAATCTACCTCCTTAAAGAAAATTTAGTCCCACGAAATTCATACCTTAATAAGAAAAGAGATGTGGATAATGTGCCGGATCAGTTGTTCGATTCCCAGTGGCTTCCTCATCAATTGATTTTTCCATAAGACCTTTCAAGTGGTATAATTTTATTACTAAGTACTTGATCTCTTCGATCAAGAATCTGAATTGGTTGCTCTTCGTATCGACATATCATCCTTAATTTCTATTCTTGAGCTTCTAACACATGAGAAGGATCGAAATATACTTTAACATATATACATGGAAAGCGTCATGAATTGAAAGTTAGTGGTAGGCAAGTCCGTAAGCAACTGACCAATCCTTTCGACAATTCGTAGGCCCAATAAATCTAGGGCTTAATTTTCCTCTTTTCCGAATCGCGCCACACCTCCACGGTGACAATTTAAGAATACCCAATCACCAACGTTAAATTTCAGATCTTTCCTCGATTATCCGCATAACTTTTCTACTATCTTGAGCTTTCAACTCTACATAATTGCTTTTACTTTTTCTAGTCATTTGCACAAACTCGGGCCTATAAGTTTTCTTTCACCAACCTCATCCCAACATAAAGGAGTTCTACACTTCCCATATAATGCTTCAAACGCTGACATTCCGAGGCTTGAATGGTAGCTATTATTGTATGTGAACTCCATTAATGGTAGATGGGAGTCCCAATTCCCTTTAAATTGCAAAACACATGCTCTCAACATATCCTCCAAGGTTTGGATAGTCCTTTCGATTGTCCATCATTCGAGGATGAAAAGCCGCATCTAAAATGTAACTTAGTACCCAAAGCTTCTTGCAAACTTTTCCAAAATCTAGAGGTGAATCGAGCATCTCGATCCGCACAATAGATAAAGTACTCCATGTAACCTTACAATTTCTTCCACAAACAAGGTAGCAAGTTTTTGAAGAGAAAAAGCCTCTCTAACTGGCAAAAAGTGTGCAGACTTGGTAAGTCGATCTATTACCACCCAAATTCCATTATGTTGTCTCTCGGTACGGGGAAGCTTAAATAGAAAATCCATAGTGATGTGTTCCACTTCCACCTGGATAGCAATGGTTGCAAAAGTCCCGACGGCTTTTGTCTTTCTGCTTTCACTTGCTGACAAATCAAACACTTGGAGACAAATTCAGCAACTTCTTTTTTCATTCCTGGCCACCAATAATGATCCCGTAAAGTGCGATACATTTTTGTACTTCCAGGATGCATAGAATAAGCGTAATTGTGCTTCATCAAGGATTTCTTTCCTTATTTTTCATCCATAGAACACAAAGTCTGCGGAAAACCAAAGCTCCATCTTCTCGGAGAAAAATCTCCTTAAACCCAAATCAACACTTCTAATTTTCATCAATTTAGAATCAGAAAATTGTGCTTCGAATCTTATCAATATCGTTGGTCGAACATGAAAACTAGCCAGAAGGCTCCATTATCCCCAAACCATGCTAACTCCTAACTTCCTCAATTCAAGAATCGGTAAACGAATTGAATATGCTAAAGAGCCAGCCTTCCTACTTAAAGCATCAACCCGTTGGCCTTTCCCTGGATGATAATCAATAATACAGTCATAATCCTTAATTAATTCCATCCATCTTCTTTGTCTCATATTCAACTCCTTGTGAAAAATATATTTAAGGCTCTTATGATCCGTAAAGATTTGACAAATAGCACCATAAAGATAATGTCTCCAAGCCTTTAAAGCAAAAACCACCGCTGCGAGCTCCAAGTCATGAGTTGGATAGTTTACTTCATGTCTTTTAAGTTGTCGAGAAGCATATGCAATCACCTTTCCATGCTGCATAAGAACACAACCCAATCCCTGATGAGATGCATCACAAAATACTACAAATCCTTCATTTCCATCAGGAAGAGTTAAAAGTGTACCGATGTCAACCTTTGCTTAAGTTCTTGAAAACTTTGCTCACATGAATCGTAATCAAACTTCACCTCTTTCCGAGTCAAATGATGAAGTGGGGCCGCTATCTTAGAAAAACCTTCAACGAAGCGACGATAATAACTAGCTAACCCCAAAAAACTTCGCACTTCAGTAACACTCGTCGGTCTTTCCCAGTTCAACACAGCTTCCACTTTATTTGGATCCACATAGATACCTTCAGCAGATATAACATGTCCCAGAAAGACTACTTTATCCAACCAAAATTCACACTTGCTAAACTTAGCATAAAGTTGATGTTCCCCTAATTTGCAATACCCAACTCAAATGCATCTCGCTTCGCTTTTTAGAATATATCAAAATATCATCAATGAAACTATCACAAACCAATCCAAGAATGGACGAAAACACGGTTCATCAAATCCATAAATGCTGCGGGAGCATTTGTAAGTCCAAACGACATAACCAGGAATTCATAATGACCATACCGAGTCCGAAATGCAGTCTTTGGAATATCAGATTCTCTAATTCTCATTGATGATACCCAGACCTTAAGTCAATCTTTGAGAACACCTTAGCACCCTGAAGTTGATCAAATAAATCATCAATAAGGCGTGGATATTTGTTAATTGTTACCTTATTCAATTGTGGTAATCCATACATAATCGTGGGATCCATCTTTCTTTTAACAAATAACACCGGTGCTCCCAAGGTGATATACTAGGACGGACAAATCCTTTATCAACCAAATCCTGCAATTGAATTTTAACTCCTTCAATTCACTGAGCCATCCTATCTATGTAATGAAATAGGATTAGTGCCTAGAGTTAAATCAATAACAAAATCTATCTCTCTTTCAGGAGGTAAACCTGGAAGATCGTCTGGAAACACATCCGCAAAATCTCGTACAACAGGAATATTTTCAAGTTTCATTTCCTTAACTTGAGTATCCACTATATAAGCCAAAAATCCCATACAACCTTTATGTAATAAACGTTGAGCTGAAAATGCCGAAATCAAACCTGTAAGAGAAGTCCTCCGATCACCATGAAATACTACTTCTGGCAACCCCGGTCTTCTAAAAGTAACCTCTTTGTGAAAACAATCCATCGATGCATAATTTGTAGCAAGGAAATCCATTCCAAAAATAACATCCAACCCTTTCAAATCTATTAAGATTAAGTTTGCTTCTACTACCAAATCACCAATGAAGAAAAGACACTACTTTAACATCTGTGTGGGCCATAAAGAATCCCCTATAGGTGTGAGAACCTCAAACTCCATATCCAAGGGTACGGGTGGTATACCAGATTGTGCAACAAAATTACGTGAGATAAAAGAATGTGTAGCTCCAGGATCCATAAGAATATAAGCATCCATTCCAAGAATAGATAAAGTACACACCACATCGTGAGTAGCTCTGCATCATGTTGTGGTCATGGCAAATACTCTTCCTTGACTTGAAGGTCGCCCACGCCCACCACTACTAATGAAGCTGGTGGGATCGTACTCCACTTCGAAGATGCACCTCTCGCTTGACCCGAGCACCATGTCCTTTACGCAATCGCTGCGATGACGCATACGATTGGATGCTCATGAATCAAACTCATGAGTCCCTATACTACATGAACAAGAAAGGACAATCTTTTTCAAATGTCCGGGTGTCCACGTGAAAACATCCATCGCCTCCTCAAGGCCCGCTATGATATCCGCCACGTAAGTACACGCTTATTCGAGGATCGCCCCAAACGCGGGTTGATATGAATCCACGCGAACGATTAGGCACGTCCCGATCTCATACCACGCCCACTACTCGTCTGACCAATGTTTTGGTTAGATCTAGGCCTCCAAACACACACGCCAAGATCCCGGCTATAACTTCCAAGATCCCCGACTAGAGTACCTGCCAAGTCCCTCAAATGGACGACGCTTTGGATCCCAGTGATCAATAATCGCCAACTTCTAAGGCCGCATCTCTTAAAGATCGATATGTGGATGTACCCGATATACGAGTAATAGAATCCCCAACCCATCTAAGAATCTCCTTTTCTTCCGCTTCCTCGCCTGAATCATATAAGGACAAAACTCGATAATTCCAAAACTTTCTTTCATATTCGTAATCGCTATGCTTCCTTGAACTAATCTCAAACTCCTTCCTTTTTGCTTTTTATATGCCTCTGCAAAGCGAGTATCAAATGTAGCCTTAAAACTTTCCTGTGTGTTGTCTCATGCTCCTTTCTACAACCCACCAACGCCGAAAGGCCCCACCAAGAAGAAAACCTGCTATCTTGACTTTTTCATCAACATCCATCCCTCATCTAAAACCTTTTCCGTTTCAGATAACCAAAATAATGCTTCTGCAGGATCGGTGGCGCCATTAAAATGTGTAGCACCTAATCTCATTGCTACTTGAGCTGATGGTCTTGGTTGAGCACCTATATTTAAAGTTTCCACAAGACGCTCCAATACATCATCGCCAAAGCGCCCACCCAAGACTATCACCGATCCCAAGGATTCGTGGTCCTCAAGCCCACGCCTTGGAGGCATCGCCAAATAATACTATACAAAATAAAAATATTTCAGTGTCTCCACAAATATTAACCAATTTTAAAAAAAATTATGAGAATATATATATATCTATATATATATTTTATTATTTTATTTTATTATTTTTTTTTGTTATAGAGAAAAATTATCTCTAAAATTTAAAACTTTACATAACCATAAGTAGGTCTACGGAAACAAAACCTAATGCTCGATACAATTTGACAGACCAGATCCTAATGGATCCCTACTGAAAAATCCTACCAAAATTTTATATAAATTTCAAAGAACCTCCCTAAAACTTAATCTAACCTGGTTTTGTATCTAAATAAAATCATTTCAAAATATACATCCAAAGGTCACAACAAATACCACTGGATTTCCCAACATTAATTAAGCTACCATAATAAATTTTAAAATAGGAAGAAATTTAATATACAAGTACACCTGGTACCAACATGTGATATTATCGAGAATCTAATTGATTTTCAAAAGTAGTAATAAAAATAAAATGCGCATTGAATTCAAAAGAAACTGAAAAGTTTATTACAAAAATATGAAAACTTTCGAAATTGTAATATAGGGGCTGATGCCTGGAGATCCAACCAGTCACTGAAAATCTACTGAAAAAATTAAAAAATAAAATGAACTAATGAGGCAAGCTCGGTGAGTGGACCCATTACTACGTTGTAAATAATTCATGCAAGAATGTGAATAAATTATATTAAATAATTTAATAACCTCATAGTAATGTTTAACACTAATGAGAATAGCAATATAAGAAAATCTCTCAAACCTGGTGAAGAATTATACGCCAAGATACAATCCAAAATCATGGGAAGGGGAAAATCACATACTACCCTTGGCCCCAAGGCGAGATGGATGGGGAGAGGAAATGTCATACTACCCTCTGGCCCCCGTAGCAGAGATGGATCATCGCCCACCGTCGCTGCTAGACAAACGAGGGGCGGAATATATAATACCATCGTCCATGATGCAGCAAAGGAGGACGGAATACAAATCATCAACAAGGCAATCACTATATCCAGTGAATATAAGGCGATACTAATTAAGGAAATATAACACAACCATGTCCACAAAGATAAAACATATTTAATGGTCAAACTCAATATTTTTATGTAATCATACCAATATAATTTCTCCAAAATCACATTTAATATAAAGATATAATTTTAAAAATAAGATTTAATCCACTCACAATTATCACTAATCAATAGTGAAACCGCCCAAGATCCACTTTAGTGAGATCCTAATAACCAAATATACCATTTATTAATTCTCAAATTTAAATCAATAATATTTTGTTTACACAATCTCACCCCAAAGACTTTTCTCATATTTGAGTAATTTCTAATTTATAACACCTTCAAGTATCAGATAATGAATAGTACTAGTATACATGAATAGACTGTATACATGAATAGTACTTTATAATGCGAATTGTACGATATCGATCTGAACTTCAATTTAGCTTCTACTTGATATGAATACCTTAATTCAACCAAATTTGAGTTCTCTCATGTCCATTGATACAATTTCCAAAATACATCAAACCCCTAAAATTGGAATTTTTCTCAAATCTTAACCAAAATTGACGTATTATATATCAAATCGGGCCCACGAGACAAGGATCACGAATTTACCTTCAATTGACTGGTGATAACCGACGTGGCGGAATTTGGCCGGAAAGTTTCGGTTCGAGGAGAATTTTATAATTTCTGCAAAATCAAGCATTTTTAAGGAAAACGGAGCTCAGAATCGCATTCAGGAGGTCGAAAACAGTGGAAAAGCACCTACCTTTCATAAAAACTCACCGAATCCGTGAATGGAGGAGAGAGAAACTTACCGAATTTACTCCGATCCGGTGGCTACCGCAATTTTCCGCGGAAGAAGTGGTTATGGTAGGCCGACGCGCATTCTAAATGGTGGTAGTGGCGAGGTCGGTGACGCGGTGAAGGCGTAGTAACAATTTGTTTCCAACGGTGCTTAGAGAGAGAAAATAGGAGAGAGAGAGAGAAATTAAGGTGAAGGCTCGGGGAAGAAGAAGAGAAAAGGAAAAAAAATTTAATTATTTAATTTTGAAATATTTACAATTTTGCCACTCTCTTCTTTGACCATAACTTTCAAACCGTAACTCAATCAATCAAGTGCTACTAGTCTACGAACTTCATCGATAAGCTTCTACGAACGGTATCAAAATCAAAATAAAAAATAACACGTGGCAGAAGTCAATTTTAATCCCTACCAATTTGGATAAAATAAAATAAAATAAAATAAAAAAAATACGGGTTATTACACTAGGTGTGAAATTTATATGTTTTTGGTGAAGCTTTATTTTTTTAGGAAAATTACTATTTTTGAAAGGTTAAAGGTGGTCAAGGTCAACTCTAGCAAGCTTAGGCTAATGAACCGAGGCCTAAGAGGTTGGATTGACAAGGCCACGCATCATCACATGTGTGTGCGCATGTGTGTGATGTGGGCATGCGTGTGTGAGTTGCACATGTATAGGGTTACATGTGTGATGTGGTGTGCACATGGTGTGTGTGGCCTCGGGTGTGATTGCTGTGCAAGTTAGGGTTTTTTTAGTTGTTACTGCCACCTAGTATTATATGGTTTTGGACTTATAAAATCTAAAATATTTTTGTTTTATTTTATTTAAACAAGGGGTATAGTATAAGCCCGAACTTTCCATCTCCAAGTCTTAATGTTTCAAAATGAAAAATTTTAATTCTTAGTATTTTCTCTGGACATATTTGTCTCCGGATGTGTTTTTCTTCGGAGATGCTCAGCTTTTTCTCCAGCATAATTCTCAAAATACCCTCCCAAAACTTTAAACAATGTTTTACTTAGCCTAAAGTCAACCCACTATTAGTTGGCTTGCACATATAAGGACCAACCCTTTACTAACCATATAAAAGCCCATATAGTCCAGAATACACAAGGGGGGAAATGAGAACGTGTCATACTACCCTTGGTGTCCAAGATGTAGCAGAGGAGGAAGGGGAAGGGGGACCTGTGATACTACCTTTGGTGTCCTAAGCCGTAGCAGAGGGGGATCATCGTCCAGCCACAATCACACATGAAGGGTGACGATATATACACTATTCATAATCATCAACTGTGTCAGGCTGAACCGTGGCATACCCCAATGCTCAAATAAAATATGTTATCCATAATCGTATGTATACAAATATATATATATATATATATATCCTTCTTTTTCCCCCCCAAATACTCACATTTAATAAGTAATTAAAAGTAATAAATATAAATTCCATTGTCCCAATTTAAAAAGAAAATGACTGTATCTAAAAAAAAAAAATCATACTTGTTTATGTATAAATAAATTATATCATAATTAATACTAATACCAAAAATGTATTGATTCATAATAAAATGAAATCCACTCACTACTAAAATTACTGCTGATTTGTAGGTGGGTTCGCTCCAGTATCTACTCCGGTATCCACTCCGGTCACAGGGCCTAAACAAATAAAAATAATTATACACTATCAACCTTCCCAACACTTAAATTTACTCACTTAAGCCTAAACAGGTTAACTACACAATTTCCACCCCAACACCCGCTTCAAGAATAACTTCAATTAACCTTTAATTAAACTTATTACTACTATCAATTTATCCAAAGTACAATTCATAAAATTTAATTTGCCAAATTTCCAAAATGCCCTTAATCTCCAAATTTGGGCTTTTCCGATTACTCAATAAATATCAAAATTGAACGTCAAACTAACTTCCATAGTGCAATAGATGTCTTAATTCACCCAAAATTGAATTCCTTCACCTTAGTTGATGCTCAAATTATACTATTGCTAAAATACCCTAAATTCCCAAAAATTATATTTCTTCAAAATTCAACTAAAGTTAACATATTATATACCAAAATGAAGCCCACGTGACAAGGATTGAGAAACTACTTTCAATTTAGTGGGTAAGAATCTAGATTGCCGGAAAATAGTCGGAAGTGGCTCAAAGAGGAATTTCGAATCCTACAAAGCGAAGCATTTTAAGAAAACTAATCTTGGCAACGGTTCAGAGGGTCAAAATAATGGAAAACACCTACCTTTTGCCCGACAACTTGTGAAATCCGTGAGCTAAAGAAAGAGAGAGTGATCGGTTTTACCTTGATCCGTGATGGTGGATGCGAAAGGGCTTGTGTGTGGTGGCCGTAGGTCGCGGTGGTGGCGCATGTGTGGTCCATGACCAGCAACGGTGGGCGGCTTCCCTTGGCTTTCGGGTGACATAAAAGAGAGGAGAAAGTCAATTAACTAGGAAGAAGAAAAAATGTTTAAAAAATTTAAATTTTGAAATATTTATGATTTTGCCACTATCTTTCAATGATCATAACTTAACCGTAACTCCGATTTGAACATACCACTAGTCTACTGAACTCATATTGACGAAGCTCTTCACAATGTTACCAAAGACAAAGTCAAAATGACATGTGGTAAAAGTCAACCTTGACTCCATCGACCAACTTGGTCAACAAGTTAAACTAAGTCTGATTGTTACAATATACCCCTTAAAGAAAATTTCGCTCTCACGAAATTCATACCTTAGTAATAGAAAAGATGTGGATATTGTGTTCACATATCTTTGCCTGATTCCCATGCTCAGATTCCTAAGTGGTTTCTCTATTGAATGATTCCTCCATAAGACCTTTACCAATGATAAGGTTTTGTTACAACACTTGATCTCTCCACCAAATATGTGGATCGGTTGCTCTTCATAAGACAAATCTTCTTTTATTTCAATTGCTGGTACTTATAACACATGAGATGGATCGGAGATGTATTTTAGTATTGATACATGAAGACACCATGAATTTGTGAAAGTTCCAATGTAAGGCAAGCCTATATGGCTGAACCAATCCTCCACAATCTCAAAAGGTCCGATATATTTGGAACTTAACTTCCTTTTCTTCTTAAATCTCATTACTCATTTCCAAAGGGATGACTTTAAGAACATCCAGCCTCCCACATAAAATTTAAGATCCTTTCTTCAATTATCTGCATAGCTTTTCTATATATCTTGAGCTATTTTCAATCTACTGCAGATTGTCTTCACCTTTTCTGCAGTCATCTGAATAAATTCAGGACATATAAGTCTCATTTCACCCACCTCATTTCAACATAGGGGCATTCTACACTGTCTTCCATACAAAGCTTCCAATGGAGTCATACCTATACTTGAATAATAGCTATTATTATAGGTAAACTCAACCAATGGAAGGTGAGAATCCCAATTACCCTTGAATTGCAATATACACGATCTCAGCATATCTTCTAAAGTCTGTATGGTCATTTCTGATTGTCCATCGGTTTGAGGATGAAAAGCTATACTAAAATGTAATTTGGTACCTAAAGCTTCTTGCAAACTCTTCCAAAATTGAGAGGTAAACCATGAGTCCCTATCATAAGTGATGGAAACAGGCACTCCATGCAACCTTACTATTTCCTCCACAAACAATTCAGCCAGCTTTTGTAGCAAAAAAGTTTCTTTTATAGGCAAAAAGTGTGTAGACTTAGTAAGCCAGCCCACAATCACTCAAACACTATCATGTCGCTTTGAGTATGTGTAAGTTTAAATAAAAAGTCCATAGTAATATGCTCCCACTTCCACACTGGGATAAATAAAGGTTTTGTCTTTCTACTTTAACTTGTTGAGGATAAAACATTTAAATACAAACTTCGACAATCTATCTTTTTATTCGACCACCAATAATAATATCATAAAGTACGATACATCTTAGTACTACCGGATGCATATCATACGCTTGAATTATGTGCTTCATCAAGAATCTCCTTTTAAGTTCTTCATTAGTTGGAACACATAATCTAGTACTCATGACTAAGGCTCCATAATCTCACAATAGAAAAATTCATTCTCTACCCCAAATCCACCTCACTTTTAACCTTCATCAATGAGAATAAAAATTACAATTTTGAATTGATCGATAAGTACCGCATGAACTCAAAACTAGCCAAAATAGCTGTAGAGTAATCCACGCTAACTCAATTCCCGCTTCCTTAACTTTCAATCATCGAGGCAAGCGGATTGTATGAACATAGGCTAAGGAACTTGCCGCCTTCCTACTAAGCATCAACAACCATATTTGCCTTACCCGGATGATAGTCAATGGTACAGTCATAATCCTTAAGTAACTCCATTCATCTATCATGCTTAAATTTAACTCCTTCGAAAGTGAAAATATACTTAAGACTTTCATGGTCGAGAAAAATCGGACAAGTTGCACCATAAAGATAGTGTCTCCAGGATCCTCGAGGAAAGATCACAGCCGCAAGCTCTAAACCATGAGTAGGGTAATTTAATTCAGTGCCTTTTGAGTTATTTAGAAGTATAAACAACCACTTTCCCATGTTGTATAAGAACACAAACCAAACCTTGGTGAGAAGCATCACTAAATATCACAAAACCTTCATTACCATCGAGAAGAGTTAAAATTTGTGTAGAAGTTAGTCTTTGCTTAAGTTCTTGAAAACTTTGCTCACACTTGTAATCCCATTCAAATTTAATTCCTTCTTGGTCAAATAATGAAGTGGTGCGCTATCTTTGAAAAACCTTCCACAAACGCCGGCAAGAACTTGGTAAACCTAGAATGGCACTTCAAAGTGACACTAAGTTCGCTCCCAATTTAATATAGCTTCTACCTTCGTGGACCTACATAGATGCCTCTGCCAAATTATATGTCCCGGAAAACAACTCGTCCACCAAAATTCACACTTACTAAGCTTGACATAAAACTAATGTTCCCCAAGATTCATAGCACCCACTCAAATGTATCTCATGATCCGCTTACTCTTATAGTATACCAATATATCATCAAAAACACAATTACAAACCGATCCAAAAATGGACAAAAACTAATTCATAACATCCATAAATGCTGCAGGAGCATTTGTAAATCAAAAGACATGACAAAAATTCATAATGGCCATATCGAGTCCCAAATATTTTAGAGATATCAAACTCTTTGATCATCAACTAATGATATCGACCTTAAAGCAATCTTGGAAAACTTTGACACCTTGCGCTTAATGAAATAAATCATCAATGCGTGGTAATGGATATTTGTTCGGATAGTTACCTTGTTTAGTTTGTGGTAATCTATGCAAAACCTCAATGATCTATCCTTCTTTTCACAAAAGTATCGCACCCCAAAGTGACACACTAGGTCAAACGTAACCTTTATCCACTAACTCTTTGCAATTGAACATTTAGTTCTTTAAACTCCTAAGCCATCCTATAAAATGATAAGGATATAGAGTTGTGCCGGAATCAAATCAATAACAAAGTCTACTTCCGAGGTAACTTTGGAAGGTCATCCGTAAAACACATGAAAAATCTCTTACCATAGGAATATTTTCAACCCTTACTTGTTCAACCTGAAGTTTCTACTACATGAGCCAAATATCCCGCACAACCTTCACACAATAAACGATAAGCTGCGAAGGCTGAAATTAAACATGCAGAGTAGTTCTATGCTCACCATAAAATACCACCTTAGGCAACCTAAAGGTAACTTTTTTCAAAAACCAGTCCAGCAAGCATGATTTCTTGCAAGAAAGTCCATTCCAAAAAATAACATCTAATCCTTCAAGATCTATTAAATTCGGCTTCCATCACTAACTCCCCAATACATAAAAGACACCTCTTCAACACCTAAGTGGGCCATAAGGATTCTCTAGTAAGTGTGAGAACCTCGAATCCCACATCTAGAGGTATGGGTTGTAACCCATTAAGAACAAAATTGCATGATATAAAGGAATGTGTTGCCGTGGTCCATAAGAACACAATTATTTCTATAAAAATATACAATGTACCCACCACATTTGATGTAGCTTGAGCATCCAATCGAGTCGTAGAAAAACTCTACCTTGACTCATGGTCATCCATGCCTATTACCACTCTTTTGTGCAAAGGAATCTGTATTCCACTAGAAGATGCACTAACCTAACGAATCGAGTACCTTGCCTCCAAAAGCACTAGGCTGAGGGGTGAGAACTTGATCTAGATGCTTACTTAACCAAACTCGAGAGTCTCTCATCACATGGTGGAAGAGGTACTCCCTCGAAATGTCTCCGATCATAATGGAAACACACTTCACCGACAAGGTCCATCATGAAACCCTACATGCACTACAAGTAAACCGGGGTCCACCTGGACTGTGGCCTCGATAGGCATTACTACTAGCACCCATAGATGACCGATTAGATCTCATTCCATAGTTACTCCAATCGAATAAACCGGGCACTTTGATTAGGCTTAATCCCTCCAAATCTTCACTACCTGAGGAACCCGAGCTATAACTTCCTCTTCAAGACCTTTGACTACCTAAAGAAGTACCCTTAAATGGGCGGTGCCTTAATCCTGCATGATCCTCTGTCTCTCTACCTTCATGCCGCATCCTCAAAGATTGATATGTAGGATGTGCATATAATAACCGTTATTATTTTCAAAATCTTCATTTTCGACATAATCTGTTGTTCTTCCATATTTTTCTTTTTATTACATTTTGGGTAAGGATATTACTAGGTTTAATTAAATACTTTTTCTTTACATTGTGTGTGTATACTTTACTTATTTTAAGGTATTACCGTTTTATGGTGTAATTTGCAAACGGTCCCAAAGAGTAAAAAAGATTTTAATACTATCATGGTATTGTCTAGAATAGTTTTTAAATATAAATCAAGTTTATGTTAGAAAGGAAAAGAAAATTTTTTCGTGTAACTACACCTTGCTTGGAATGTATACTTGGATAAGCGGGTGTTACATGAGCCCAGAAATACTCGAGCAATCATGTCACTTAGCCCATCCAAGAATCTTCTTCTTTTCAGAATCGAATCAAATAATCAAATCTGAGACAATACTCAGCTAATTCTAGAAATTTCTTCTCATATTCTGTTACTGACATACTTCCCTATACCAGCCTTTCAAATTCAACTCTTTTTACTTCCTTGAATGCATCGAGGAAAAATAGGCATCAAAAGCAGCCTTAATACTTTCCCAAATATGTCTCCTTGAACTTCTTTCATCTAACCACCATTTGAAGCTTCACCATCTAAAAGAAATTGTTATCCTTATTTTATCCTCATCAGGACATTGCATCCCTTCATCAAGAATTTTCTCCATTTCAACTAACCAAGATAATGCCTCCACGGGGTTTGTAGTACCGTCGAAAGTTGTTGCACCCAATTTTCTAGCTTGTTCAACCGAAGGTTTAAATTGAGCACCATATTCAAAGTCTCCACAAGCCGTTCAAGAACATCCTGCCCATGCATTGGATCACTTGCACTTTCCGGGTAGTGCTCCTACTACGTCCATGTCTAGGAGGCATTGCCAATTATCTGAAAAGAAAGAAGAAAAATCAATACATCTAAATAGATTTTAAAGTTGAACAAGGTAGGTAAAAATATCAAACAACTAGAGACCACAAATCAACTGCATTGTACATGGTGCATGTCTACGAAATGAAACCTAGGCTCACGATACAAGTGCAGCAGACCATACCTAGGATGGGCTCTCTTTAGGGAAAATTCTACCAAAGTTCTATAAGAATTTCGGCAGAACCTCCCTTAAAACTTAGATTAACCTAATTTTGTACCTACACTAAAAACACATCATAATAATGTCCAGTGGCCATAGTAAATGCCATTGGAGGTTCCATAACATGGATGTCATAATATAATAAGAAATCTAGGAAAATTCAACTCTTATATATAAATGTCTAAGGTATCGACTTGGGTTACTCTCTGAACCAACTATTCAAAATAAACGAAGTGTTGGAAATATTCAATGTATCATGGAAAACAAACTAGAATAAAATGGAAATAAATTTACGTTCAAATAGCGAAAATCTTTGGAAAGATGGTAGGAATGATGGTCATGCCATGAACCACGACGATCACTACCCAAAGAAACCTAGTAGACCTTCAAGAAAAGTAAAATAAACCATGATTGAGACAAGCTTTCGGTAGGTGGATCTATAAGTAAATCGAAACAAATAATTTGCTTTATACAAAATAAATAAATTAGTAATTAATCAACCCACAAATATATATACACACATATTTATATATATATATATATATATATATACCTAAACTTATACGCCATTTATCATCCATAATACACTGGGGGGGATTGGAAACCTGTCATACTACCCTCGGCGTGCCAAGGCGTAGTAGATGAGGGAAGAAAGGGGACTGTCATACTACCCTTGGCGTCCCAGTAGTAGAGAGGATCATCATTCAACCACAATCCGTGTGAAGGGTAGCGGTATATACACTATCCAAAATCATCAACTATGTCAAACTGAACCGTGGTACCCCGATGCTCAAACAAAATATGTTATCCACAATCGAATGTATACAAATATATATATATATATATATATCATTCTTTGAAATACTCACATTTAATAAGTAATTAAAAGTAATAAATATAAATTCCATTGTCCCAATTTAAAAAGAAAATTAGTATATCTAAAAAAAATCATACTTGTTTATATATAATTAAATTATATAAGTAATCAATGATGAAAAAATAAAAAATTTCCACGAAATTTCGTTGGATTTTCATTTTACAAAATATGAAAATTATCCATTAGTTGAAATTGAAAATGATTGTAATTTCCATGAAATTTTCGATATTTTTTGATATTTCTACGATATTTGCATTAAAATTTCCGTGCCAATTCCTTACTTGAATTTAGTTAGAATTTCCATTAAAATTTCCAAAATTTCCATGAAAATTTCTGAAATATCAATATTAATTATTAAGTACAACATTAATATTTTTTAAAAAATTATAATTATTATATTGTATAGAGTTTTTTTATACAATTTATACATGTGTAAGTAAATCATGATGCATATTCTCCTTTTCAAATTCTAATAAATTAATAATTATTTTATATTTTTATAATTTATATGGATATACACGCAAAATATAAAGCATTTTAATAATTAATTTAAAGTCTTACAATTTATACGGATAGGAATAGGATATATGGTGTAGAGCATCTTTTATTTTCAAAATATAGTAATTATTTTTTTTTTCAAACTGTATAATAAGTATCTTTTGCTTTCAACATATAATAATTGTTTTTTTTTGTTTTAGTGCTGCAGAGGAGCGTCTTTTACTTTTTTTAATTTATTATATATATTCTTTTACTTTCAACATATAATAATTGCTTTTTTGTTTTAGTGCTGCAGAGGAGCATCTTTTACTTTTAATTTATTATATATATGTATGTATGTAAACAAACTGAGTATTACAATTTATATAATTATTCTAAAGTTTTTAGTTCCATGGCTATTTGTGTTGAAGGGGAGGAAGAAGACAAGTATACAAAGCATTTCCAAGCGAGGTTCGATGATAACTCTACATTTGATGCATATCCAGGCGATATCGGTATCGACTACCCTTTGATGGATGGTAAGCAGTGAGTTCTTGGAATACCACAGTAGTGAATCAATCAATTTCTTGTTTAAGGAATATTTCTTCTTGTAACTCCTTGCTTTTTATTTTATTTTGTTTTCACTTTAGTTTGTACATTTTGATTTGTTAGTTATTCCAAATTGATTATGTTGTGTTGGATTTTATAACTAGTTTTTTTTAAGCCACTTCTCATATTATAGTTAGTTATGCATATAGTCAAATCATTTTGTTTCTAGCTTTTTTCCATTATGCTAGATGAGTTTAGTTGCTTAGTTTAATTATTAATAATAAACAATGATTATGCTATCACGAGCTTTGTCCCAAGGTTCGCTTAATTGCCAAGTGGCTCCTTTTTTGTGTTTAAAGGCATGATCGTATTTACTTCAATAATAATAATAATAATAAATAATGATTTGATAATTCCTTCTTGAATAGCATTGGCAATAAGATATATATATATATATATATATATATACAAAGGCGTACAACAAGTCAAGAACAGTTCTCTCTACACTTCGAATTTATACTTATCATTATTTTAATTCCTTACGTAAACTATAGATTACACTTCAAGATTATTTGAATAATAATAATTGTTTTTTTAAAAAGAATAACAATTTATTGTCATATTTCAATATATCAAGTTATTCTTTTTGTTACTAACAAAATATAATTTTAGTGATGTGAATTGTGATTAAAAACCTTGTCTTTTGTCAGACTGCGATATTAAATAAGTATAATCTTTTAAACATCATTTATTTTTTAAAACTTGTTGATTAATTTGTGTATATATATATATAATTTTTGTTCTTGTTGGATTTTGTTCCTCAATCTTCTTATTACTAAATGAAATGTATTAAGTAATGGCTAGTGGAGGTAAGCGTGATCCCACTTTGGGGGCATGGTATTCCAATTGATGGCAATAAAATGGAGCGATATGTAAATACTATGGACATGTGATGAAGAGCGATGGAGTAACAAGACTTAAATACCATCTTAGTGGTATGGATCCCTCACACAATGTACACCATTGTGAAAGTGTGCCTCGTGAAGTAAAAAGTTACATAATAGGGATACTGAAAAGAAAAGAAGAGCTCAAGGCAAAGAATGTCATTCAAGTAGATGAGATTCGTGCAGAATTACGAGGACAACTTCATACTCAAGTAATTAATGTTGACGAAGAGTCTGACGATGATATAATATTTCCACCTGGAATAGATCCTTATGAGAAAAAAGAATATAGAGAGGCAATTCGTGCTTCTAAACAAATAGAGTAGAAAAGAAGTCATCTTCACAAAATTTCATCCGGACTCGAAAAGATGAGTCTAGCAATCATGTTAGACTAACAATACAAGCGAACAGAGTCTTAGAAGCACAACCAAGGCTTGAACCAAGTTTCAACAAGTCATTTCAAGTAAGGCAAAAGAATATAAAAATTATAGTTTTTGGGGAAAGATAAAGGAAGGTATGGCAAAACTTATAAGTAAATTTTTATTTATGAAAATATCCCGCTAATCTGGCTGACATTCTATCATTTCAAGAATTTAGTAGTAGGATGCCAACAAGCGAGGATAGGTGTGGAACCCCACCCATATGAGATTAAGATAAAGTACTTAAGATTTGGAGCATGATGAGATAAAAGTATATGTGAACAATATAAGGGACAAATGGGAAACTTATGGTTGTACAATCATGTATGATGGATGGACAGTCCACAAAAATGTCTATAATCAATTTCATAGTGTACTTCAAAGAAAAATCATTTTTTAAAATCTATTGATGCTTCAAATATGATAAAAGATCATGCATACATTTATGACATGTTGAAGAAAGTAATTGCGAGTAAGGAAAAAAATGTGGTACAAATAGTAATAGACAATGGCTTTGCATTTGTTAAGGCTAGAAAAAGTTGATGTTTGCATTGATCTTATGTTTGAAGACATTGGAAAAGGAGCAAGTGGCCAGTATGATCAAACAAGCTAGAATGATCACAAATTACATCTATAGTCATAATTGGTTACTAGCAAAATCGTGAAATTTCAGGAGGAGATATTATTTGTCCTGGAATTACATGATTTACCACAAACTATCTTACACTTGATAGTTTGGTTAAAAAAGCTAGACTAAAGCAACTATTCACATCTAATGATTGGGCAAGTAACAAGTATAGTACTTCAACAACAGATAAAAAGTAGAAATAATAGTACTTGATTATATTTTTGAGATCAAGCACAAAGGTGTGTGTGAAATTTTTGAGCCATTATACAAACTTTTACGTGTTGTTGACAAGGTCTATCCAACAATGGGAGCGATTGTATGAGTTGATGCATATTGTTAGAAGGAAATTAGAAGAAAATATGGTACAAAATAGGTTTTAAAGATTATCAATGATAGGTGGGATAAAACTTTATCTCATCCATTACATACTGCGGTATGAACTAATACTCAATTTATATGAAACTCTTATAATTTTGCACATAATTAATTATATTAGCATATTTATCCTCTTTCTTTTCTTTTTTTCATATAGCTTATTATTTAAATTCTTAATACCAGTATAACCAGGGGTTGGAGAAAATTCTAAACTTATAAAGGCAATACATGATGTACACTCTAAATTAGACTCCAAATCAATTTGCAATCGGCCAATTTGGAAATGAGGTATTATTTTGATAGTTTGTTAACTTAATATATTTAAAGGGTTTATAACTTAATTCAATTTTATTGTCAGCTCATATTTTAAAGATGCAAGGGAAAAGATTTGGAAAACCAGCAGTAATTCTTTGCTTGAAAAAGAGTTGTCTCACAGTAAGTCCAACATAATTATATTTGAAAATCAATCAATATTATTATATAAATTTATACTTATATATCTATTTCTTTGTGATAGTTGAATGGTGGGTTATGTATGGTGATAGTACTCCACACAATTAGAAAATTGGTTATGAAAGTATTATCAAAACAACCTCATCCTCTGCTTGTGAAAGAAATTGGAGCACTTTTGCTTTAATACATACAAAGCAAAGAAATAAACTAGCATACAACATAATTGAGAAGCTAGTATATTGCTACTATAATATGAAGCTGAAGTTGAGAGATATGGAAGCGAGAAGAAGAAAAGCATGAAGAATTTGATCCAACAACAATAATTGATGTTACAATAGATGACAATGATGAAGAAGGTAATCAAATATATCAATGGATCAAACCGGTTCATTTAGATGATAAGGAAGGGAATCCATCCAAAATTACTCTATAAGCATAACAAGAGGGTATAAATGTTACAAAGTGATTAGTGAAGAAGTGGGTTCTAGTAGTGCTAATTCTTTTCAAAACTTAATGGGGAACCAATTAGAACTTCTAGTTCTTCAGCCCTTTTAGGGATACATGTTGAAATTTCAAACCACTAATAGTGACTTTGGCTCAGTGGTGATATCAATAGATACTCTAGTGGAGTTAAAAGTGGTTATTAATAGAGTCACCAATTCAAAAGAGATTGAGTCCGTTTATTATGAAGAATATTACACTCATACAACGAAGATGAAGATCATGGAGTTAGAGATCTGGACAAAGAATTGATCGGTAGAAAAAGACTATACACATAGAGAAAGGGGTATAACGACAATTACACATCAGGAGGAGGAATCTTTTTTTACAAATTTTGGATCAATGAGGGTTAGAGGTGAATATAACCTTTATTCAATGGATGGTTATGGAATGTTAGCAAGTAATAATTCATGGATACATTCTCAAGCTCAACCATGAGGGAGTTATGCAGAGAGAGAGCCAACCAATATCATATCCATATCATGATTATTAGCAACAATCACATATAATATCGGATCCATATGGTTGACATTAATAATAATTACAAAACTATTAAGGAGATGTGTCCTTTGATCAGTATTTTCTCAATACACAAGTGGAAATGAAGATCACGGAAGAGAGTGAACATTTTCAACCACAAAGAAATGCTATATGGTATTGAATTATTTTTAAGTAATTATGTACTTGTATCATTATTCTAATTAATGAATAATTCATTATAAAAAATAGTAGCATTTTATTCTGTCAACAAGTCTGTAGGTTCTTTAATTATGAGAAATATAAATTGTGCTAAATATATTTTTAATTTTTTAGTTAAAATGATAAAGTAATTAATAAATAAACATATCTTAAAATTTTATTAAAATTTTCATATTTTATTATTAATTTCCATCATTTCTTTTAAAGTTTTATCGATATCAATATTTTGTTGATATTTCCACCGATATTTCTGTATTTTTACCTTGATATTTCCGTCGATACCAATATTTTCATCCTTGATCATAATTAATACTAATACGAAAAATGCATTGACTCATAAAAACTAAATCCACTAACCATAGAATTACTGCTGATCCATACGTGGGTTAAACCGATTATCTACTCCGATTATTCACTCTAATCATAAGGCCTAAACAAATAAAAATAATTAAACACTATCAACCTTCCCACACTTAAATTTACTTACTTAAGCCTAAATAGGTTAACTACACAATTTCCAACCCAAGGGTCATCACACACATGTGTGTGTGTGCATCGTAGTGTGGGCAAGTGTGTGTGAGTACACATGTATGGTTACATGTGTGTGATGTGGTGTGCACATGGTGTGTATTGCCTCGGGTGTGATTGGTGTGCGAGTTAGGGTTTTAGTTGTTCTGCCACCTAGTGTTGTATGGTTTTGGACTTATAGAATCTAAAATATTTTTGTTTTATTTTATTTAAACAAAGGGTATATTATAAGCCTAGTCTTTTCCTTCTCCAGAGTCTTAATGTTTCAAAGTGAAAATTTTCAACTCTTAGTATTTTCTCACGACATATTTTTTGGATGTGTTTTTCTTGGAGATGCTTAGCTTTTCTCTAGCACAATTCTCTACATATCCTCCGAGTACTTTAAACAATATTTGACTTAGTCTAAAGTCAACCCACTTAGTTGTCTTGCATATATAAGGATCAAACCTTCACGACCATATAAAGCCCATAACCCACTTTTTAAGACCATTTTGTTTACTTTTCTCTCTTTGTCCTCTCTCTTTCTTCTTTTTCTCCTCTTTCTCTTTTCCTTTTCTCTCTCTTTTACACTAGTTTTCCCTTTGTCACCACAAAAACACTTAATCTTTTTGTAAAAATGGGAAAACAAAGGGAATACACTCCAAGTTCACTATGAAGATGCTATTTATGAGAGCTACCTTTCTCTTGTTTGAGAAAGTTTTTGTGAGAAAATCCCCAAGAGAACCTTTATTTTTTTGGTTCTTATCTTGAAAAAGGAGCTCATCAATCTTATTAAGGAGAAAAGTGGAAGATCCGACCATTTTAAGAAAGTTTCTCTTTTAAATTTTGCATTTTTGAAGTTTTTGACAGGACCGTACTCGGGATGGGCCCCATTTAGGAAAAATTCTACCAAAGTTCTATAGAAATTTTGATAGACCCGATTTTGTACCTGCACTAAAACACACATGATAATGATGTTCATTGGCCTGACAAATGCTACTGGAGATCCCACAACATGTATGTCATAATATATCTGAAATCCGAGGAAAATTCAACTCTTATAAATAAATGTCTACGGTATTGGCGTGGGTTACTCTCAAAGCCAACTATAAAATAAAGGAAGTGTCAAAAATATTACATATATCATAGAAAACAAACTAGAATAAAAGGAAATAAATTTATGTTCAAATAACGAAAATCTTAAGAGGGTAGGAATGATGGTGATGCCAACTGAATGCGACGATCACTACCTAGCAAAAACCTAGTAGATGTTCAAGAAAAATAAAAATAAACCACAGTGAGACAAATTTAGTTTGTGGATCTAGAAGTAAATCAGAAAAATATAATTTCTTTGTATACGAAAATAAATAAATTAGTAATTAGTCAATCCACAAATATATATACACATATTTTTTTTATATATATATACTTAAAGTTATCGTCATTTATCATCCAGAACATACAAGGGGAGAAATGGGAACCTATTATACTACCACTTGGCATCCCAAGGTGTAGCGAGAGGAGGAAGGCGAAAAGGGTCTATCATACTATCTTAGGTGTCCCAATGCTTGAGAGGGATCATCATCCAACCATAATCATGTGTGAAGAGTGGCGATATATACACTATCCATAATCATCAAGCGTGTTAAACTGAACCGTAGTGTACCCCATGCTCTCATATAAAATATGTTATCCACAATCATACCCCGTGCCCCAAAAAATACTCACATTTAATAAGTAATTAAAAGTAATAAATATAAATTCCATTGTCCCAATTTAAAAAGAAATATACGTATCTAAAAAAATCATACTTGTTAATGTATAAATAAATTATATCATAATTAATACTAATACCAAAAATGTATTGATTCATAATAAAGCGAAATCCACTCACGGTAAAATTCTTTTTGATTTGTAGATGGAGTCAGCTCAGGTATCTACTCGGGGTAACCACTCCGGTCCACGGGACCTAAACAAATAAAAATAATTATACACTATCAACCTTCCCGACACTTCAATTTACTTACTTAAGCCTAAGCGGGTTAACTACACAATTTCCACTGACCTCAAACTTCAAGAATAACTAATGCCTTTAAGTAAACTTAGAAGCTTCTTACCACTATCAATTTATCTAAAAGTACAGTTCATAAAGTTTAATTCACCAAATTTCCAAAATGCCCCTAATCTCCAAATTGGGGCTTTTCCGATTACTCAATAAATATCAAAATTGAACCTCACTCTAACTTTCATAGTGTAATAGATGTCTTAATTCACCCAAAATTGAATTCCTTCATCTTAGTTGATGCTCAAATTATACCATTACTAAAATACCCTAAATTCTCAAAAATTACATTTTTTTAAAACTCAACTAAAATTAACATATTATATACCAAAGCGAAGTCAAGTGACAAGGATGCTATCTTCAATTTAGTTAGGTGAGAATGTAGGTGGCCAAAAATAATCGGGAAGTGGTGGCTCAAAGAGGAATTTGGGAATCCTACAAAACAAAGCATTTTTAAGAGAAGCTAAGCTTGGAAATGGATTCAAAGCGTTGAAAATAGTGGGAAAACACCTATCTTTGAAAAGAGAGTGATTGGGTTTTACCTGATTTGGCGACAATGGGCGTCGACTAGGTGTGTGACCGGTGGCGTGGGTTCGGTGGTTGGCGACTCCGGTGGTGGCACGTGTCGTCGTGGCGTAGAGAGAAAGGGAGAGAGGCGTGGGGAAAGAGTTGATAGCTTGCGAAGAAGGAAGTAGAAAAAAATGTTTAAAAAATTTAAACTATGAAATATTTATGATTTTGCCATGATTTTGCAATGATCGTAACTACTTAACGTAACCCGATTTGAACATACCACTAGTCACGAACTTCGTATTGATGAGCTCTTCACAACGGTACCAAAGTCAAATAAAAATGACCGCGTGACAAAAGTCAACCGGCTCACTTGACCAACTTATTGACAAGTCAAACTAAGTGCGGGTTGTTATAGTTTTTGTTAACAAAAAGTGACACTTTATCTTCTACCTTCTCTCTGCTCCACCTCGATATAAACTCACCCATGTAGAGTTTTTGCAAGAGGGGAGAAAAACCATATTTTATGGGAACTATATGCTAAAAATGTTTTCTTCCTACAATACAAGCGTGTTAAGCTTTTTCATGACTTCCATAGCTTTTTCTATAAAAATGAGTTTTATGAATCTTTCTTTAAAAACTGTCATTTCTTTTATTTTTCTTTCCTTGTTCTTCAAAGATCTTTTAAAGGAATACATTTTCTTAGCTTGTGTCAAAAAGTCATGATCATTTTGAGTTTGGATCATGATATTTTCACCAACATCTTTCCTGATCTACGCTAAAAACTGACCATTATGTATTTTTATGTTAGATCTATGAAAAAATGGATCTTTTATATATTTACTAGAGGAAAATTGTTAGATCTAAGTGTTTGGAAGTGATTTCTAATATTTCTTTCCTTTTCTCATTTTATTTTCCATTAAGGATATTTTCTTAACTTTGGTTGG